>JACXGI010003353.1:21622-63454 GCA_016801175.1 Esox masquinongy | reverse complement strand
TATGAGTGAGATATATGTTGTTTAACACATCTTTCATGGCAGCTGCCGTCTTCGGGTTTCCCTGTTGTTATTCCAACCAATCGACTTCTAGCTTTAGCGTCTTTTCCCTTATTTGGCATTCTGCCCGTTTATTACCGAATTCCAAAGGGGTCTGTTCTTGCTCCCAGCTATTCTAGTGAGATTAACATCCTGTCACCCCATCCTCTAATGCAGTTACAATATCTCTTAGTTCTACTTAGCCTCTAGCAGACTTGCATGTTATCTTAATGCTTTCGCCCCACAACACGGATACATATCACTATCTACGGATACACTGTCCACAAATCCATGGATTAATGGATACAAAGCAGTTTTTTTGGTCGCCTAATTAAGTGCAAAATGTCAGCTGACTACAACTGACCAATGGGAATTTAGGGGAAGGTAGACGTTTAACACGTTTAGCAAAGAATTCCATGCCGCCAACATGCGGGACGTCCTGGCTTGCACATTCATTTGATTCAGGTAAGTTGCTTTGTAAAGTGAACATCATTACTGGTGTATTATATGTGTTAACCTATGTAGATGTTAATTGTATGTAAACCAAATTAACATGAGGAGACATTATTTGGACACGAGTGACGGTAAAAGGTTAGATAATGAAGTCCTAATGTAGCTATGTATGTGTTGAGTTAGCAATTTTGCTAGATCACAGTACAGTAACCTCATGTTTGCAAAGTTAGTCTCATACCTAACCGATAGTAATAACAAATGCTACCAGTAACGTGTATCTTGTTAGTTAATCAAGGTAAACATTTGCAACCCTAGCTACCAATAAATAATGTAATTATTAAATTAAATTCATACAGAACTTGCTTCAGATACTGATAGAGACTAAACTGACTAATTTGACTTGATTCTAGGTTAGCCAATTGCCTGAATACTGTTTACAGATTACTCTGTTTTCTATGTACACCTCTAGGAGATAGGCCAGGATAAGAACCGCGAATAACCGGTGCCCACTAACTGTTGATCATCTTGTAGCTGGTCTACAGACACCATTCGAGGTGCAACAGGCAATAATGTCCAGCAGAGCAGGTAGCAGTTACATAAATACTTGTGAGAATGATAAGCATGGCATACTGAATTTTGTCTATAGAAGTTCTCTGCATCCCATTGCTGGCTTGCCTCTCAAGTTAGCAATGTAGGTGCCTATTTGGGAGACCAGATGTGGCACAAATGCCCTGAACATTGTGTCTTTTGGATGGGATGTTATACGGGGATCCTGACTGGTCACTACAGATCCCATGGCACTGATAGTATGAGTATGGGTTTTAAACCATGTCATGGCAAAATATCAAATCTGGGCCTCATAACAACATTGGTATCTAATCATCCCCAGTCTCCAGTTGGCTCATTCAAACCCTCCCTTCCCTTAACTATTCCTCCAGGTCATTGTTCTAAATAGGAATGCGTTCTCAGTCAACTTACCAGCTAAAATAACAGATTAAATAACAATCTACTTGACTAATGAAAAACCCTTCTGTTCATGTGTATTAATTATTCTGTCTCTTTACTGTTCCTGTCCATCCCATCAGTGACCATATCTGTCTGTTTATTCAGAGCTTGGATGCTGCAGACTATCACAGATAGGCTACCGGGCCTAAAAGGAGTTCATATCTTTGGGGTGGTGTAAACTATAGATACATCTACGAAATATGATCTCTGCTCACATCCAGTCTCAAAGGGTAACTGAGCAGTAGCCTTTCATTTAGTGTTGGGCTGGTAATCGAAATGTTGCATTTTCAAATTCCCCAGATGAAAGTTCTTAGTATACCCTTGCGTAAGGCCTATACCCTTGCTCAGAGCACCTGCTAACTGACCAAAATTTAAACATTTGTGGATGGAGAGTGATCGGAATATGTAGGCTATGACAGCTAGCTGCTTGAGGAAAATTTTGGTTAGAGCCCTGAACTACCCAATTTAAAATTCAAGGGCTAGACATTTTTACCTGTGCATTTCTGATTGTTGATTTCTTTCTTTGGGAATGTTAGTGAGTGTTCCCCTCTAATTGGATCAGGTGTGCAAGCTTTTGAGTATTTCAAATACATGGAATAACTGGGTGTTCCAGGGGAGTTTTGACAACCACTGCAAAAATCCACCTGCCATGTAATCTCCAGTCCAGACTCCAAACCACTAGAACATTTTATTTTGTGCTGACTTTCTATTAGTCCTAGACACATGAAGGTGTAGAGGGAAACACACTAGATACCTTGAGGGAACGGAGGACCAGGCCACTTTCAGGGCATGTCCTCCTGAGTCAGTTTACTACTTCCAGTACCTCTATAGTTCCAGCCAACCTTTTCATCTTCTTTATGTTATGAGAAATGTTTTTCCAGTCTGGATGCTTCTTCTCCCGTAGTTGGATACAGCTTTGACATACCGTATACACACTCAGTAACTACCATGGGCCTTATGGTCTGTTTGTTTTACATGCATTTAATGTGTCTCCATATTTAATACAACTTTCTGAATTAACTTTTTGTTGGTCAGTCATTCTTCAATATTCATACTTAAATTATCTATGAATAATAAATGTTAATGTAAGATATTTAAGCAAATAGGTTTGAAGGGGTGTAGTGTGTGACCAATATATGACAACTAAGGTCTGTTCTTAGGCACAATGTGATGAAGAATGCCTGGATACAGTTTTTGACATTGTATATCAGCCAGACACCTGAAACGTCCTGTGTTATTACTAATTTTAACCTGTTACTAACTTGTACCAGATCTTACTGTCACGCCCTGATGTGTTTCACCTGTTGTCTTGTTTCCACCCCTCACCAGGTGTTCCCGGTTCCCCATTAGCCCTGTGTATTAAACCCTGTTCTCTGTTCTGGCAGTTGCCAGATTGTCTTGTCTTGTACAGCCGTTTCCAGCGTTCCATGTTTTGTGTTACCTACTCTGCCTGTAGTTCTTTCCCCCGGTTTTGACCCCGCCTGCTTCTCTGTGCTGCCAACCATCTGATCATCGGTACCGACCCCTGCCTGGACTACCACTACGAGACTATTGGTTTAATAAATATTTTGGATCGTTCTTCTCTGCCTCTGTGTCCGCATTTGGGTCCCCGCGTTCCTGCGGTTGTATCACTTATAGCTAATCAACATTTAGTGTTTGAACAACCCAGTTTATAATTATATACAACTCAGCTGATATAGAGTAAACAACATTAAGATCTTAATTTAGTCACTAATGTAAATAACAGTTCACACTAAGTACTAGTGTTTAATGATTTTATTTCAGACTGGGGAGTTTTAATTGTTCTACCACAGTCTGACAATGTTGGTGATGTTAGATTCTAAGGAAAAATCATGACCCCAAAATGAGTGTGTGCTATACAGGTCCAGGCATACATGTGATTGTCATATATAAACAAACTGGATTAGAACATAAAACTTTTTACTGGTAGTTGAGGGTCAGGCTGGTCTTCAAGTTTCATCAGAAATTCTGCCAGGCTGTCCACCCAATCCATACCTGGCGAGTTGTGTTTACCTACTACTTGAAACATTTGTCAGCACTCATTTCAAATTGAACACTGATTTTGCAGTAGTATCTGTAGTTTAGTATAATATATAGTTTAGTATAATCTACAGAGGTTCTCCTTTGTCATCTATAAATATTCATGCTGTACGGTTGTCTCAGTGTTCAATACAAATCAGAGCAAGAGGATTTATAACTGGAATACAAACCTTATGTTGGATGATACACTCATCCACTGGTGTTTTCTGTTCATCAAATTAATTTTATAGAACCCTTTTTGCATTGGCAGTGGTCACAAAGTGCATATAAACAAAAATAATTGGGGCAAAGTGACTATGAAAAAAACAGTGGGAATGGAACCTAGGAAGAAACCGTGGAGCCAGATTTTGAGGGGCCCTCTTCTGGATATTCTGGGTGAAATTCATAAGAATATTTGACCTTTTTGAGGCCAATATTTTTGCATGTTCCCGATAATTGGTGGGTCAGTAAATACAGGTGGGCTTAGTCTTAGGCAGAATGCAGATCAGCTGCACAACCAGGTGGACAAAGACAGGGGTGACCAGGTTGCCTACTGTATCATCACTGTACATCTGCAAAATAACCAGGTGGACTTTGTGCAGGGACAGCTAGGAGTTGTCATGCCAGGTAATCCTAAAAAATGGTCTAAGGACTTGGGTTCTCTTAAGATTCAACATGACACCACAGTAATTAGTTGGAGCATTCCTTAATTCCTAAAGGATGCCTCAGAATTCAGACTGACCCTTGTCCCCTGGCATAAAATATTGCAGCATAAAAACTAAGGACTGAGATCGGGGAGGGGGTGTTGGAAACAATGTGGTATGTAGTAACCAAGTAATGTTCGGAATATTTGAATACACAATGCATGCTTGGTATTAGTAGAAGGGTAAGTGGCATGCTTCTTTGAGGATGTTTAGGCCGGTAGTGTTCTCAGCAGTCAGGGCCCACGGTGGAACATTGTGATCCAGAACACTGATGGCCAGAACATAAAAAATACAGTTATCTGTAAACTAGTCAGTCCTCATGTAATTGGCTAATACGGATCATTTATTACATATGCACAACTCAGGAAATACAACTCTGCATATCTAACGCACTTGCAAATCTTTATGGTACTTAATTTCTTTGACCCTCCCCCCATCAGAAATAAACGAGATCTCAAAAGAAAGTGAGTTGTATCTGTTGATCGCGAGTTGTCCTTGTATTTGGTGATTTGTCTGCGTAAATAAGGAGTTGCGTGTGTAATTTTTAGGTTGTGTATGTGCACATATTTTTGGAATACTTGCAAAAGAAAATGTGCACAGACGCAAATTGTTAATTCTTGCAAGTCTTCAATCACTCATTCACAGATGTTTTAATACAACTACGAAATGCAAAACTGTCGCGTGGATTGTGATTTACAGACGTGCACATCGCTTTATTTACCCACAAGACATTTGACAGTAATTTGAGGCCATATATAGGCATATGAATTCAATAAAACATCTGAATAGTATTGAACATTAACACTTCTACCTTAACTTCATACACTCTGAACTTTAGTGTTGCTAAACTAGGCTGTGAATACACGAGAACGCTATGAATATAAAATGAGGAGGTGTGAACTTCCTGGTATGAACAAAACAAGAAACAGAAATTTTAAAAAAGGATAAAAAAATTATTTTTTCTTTAACCATTATTCCATTTACAATTTTAACAGAGAAAATGAGAATTAAGTCTATTTTTGTTATGAATCCAAAAATGTTGAACGAAAAACAAGCCGTTTTCTGATTGGTCAATATTCGTTTGAAATCGGAAATCAAATATTGGAAGTCAAATATCAAAAAACGAATCATTTTCTGTTTATCTGTTTTCCTGTATGAAGACATAATCCAATGTCCGAAAGGTACACGGACCGGTGACCCGTTTTTTCATTTCCTATTTTTGATCTCAGCATTTCAATCTAAATTACGACAAATAAACCGTTATTTGTGTTTTGGTATCAGATTCTTGAACAAATAACGAAATAAATCGTTTTTTAATTTTCCGATTTTGGACTCTCAATTGAATATGAAAAGAACGAATGATACACGGATTTACCTTAATTTTAAGTGTATCAAAATAAACTACAAAATACAGCAGCCACACCATGCATCAAAATAAGCTACTGTATTTTTGTATTTTAAAAATAATAAAAATACTTTTACAAGGGAGCATGAAATCACTTCGTAAACCTTCCATCTATCAGCCTGTTTGATCTGTCCCTTCACCAGTACACTGACTCAGTTGATTAATTTCACAATGTTTGATAGCAACAGCTTTTCTCTGTCTAACGAGTCATGCCATAAATCTGACATATGCAACCGTTAACATATCAAATATTCACATACCCCTGTGATCACCCAGATGAAGGTTAGTTTTAAAGTAACCAACTGTTTAATTTTAAACTAACAGTTTGATAATGACTCATAATTGTATCCTAATTTATTTAGTTGGTGTTTGGTAATGAAGGGCCTACTTTGCATCAGCAACACTGACTCAATGACAAGTCATTCATAAGACAACTGATGGCACCTTTATTCATAACAACTCGTTTCTAAGTAAATAATCATTTGATTGTTAATCATAAATATAATAATAAAATATAGTTGCAAGCAACATTGGGATGGGGTTCTCCTATATGGCAAGGATAGTGAAATAGCTTACCAGTTACAGGCTGGAAAGGTCAGCCATGATCAGACACTGTGACACTAAGAATTTATATGGATTATTCCTACCCTAGTGAGTAATTCTCGAAAGCCATGTTCCACTTCAAAGCATCTAGTTCTTTTGTTATAAGGCAATTTGCATAGCTGTATTTGGCTTACAGTGTATTGAACTGGAGCCAATGGAATGGGTGACTAAGAAAGTGCTGCTAACTATATCCTCTAATTTCCCCCATGAATTGACACTATATGGATTCTTTATACTGTAGTGAATAATTCTAGAAACCCATGTTCCACTACACAATATCAAATGTTTATGTTATAAGGCAATGTGCATAGGCCAAATTCAGGTATAGAGTTGGTTACTTCATTGTGTCACCTACCATCTATTGTCCAATGGACTTATATTAACCACATGTTTGCTGTGGTGATTGTTCCGCCATCTTGCAATTTATCTCTTCTTCCTTACAACTCTATAGGGAGGCATATTTGAGACACCTGTACACCAACAGTCAGGTCAATTGGACTACTGGGTAATTTTAAGGTCATTTTAACAGGGGTCATCAGAGTTAGCATAAAGGACTAATTTTGCAAAGGCATAGTTTGGTCAAAGCATACCAAACAGAATGGTCTTCTTTACTATGGTTGGCACACAAACAACCATAATCCCCCAAAAACCTTCTAAAGTGCACCACTGTACATAAAATACAAGATGGCACATTACAAGCTCTGTCACCTTGTCAATTACAACAAACATAAACATTAACAAAATTAACAGCTGCAGCGCATGCTGGGTTATCGCTAATAAATAAGAAATACTCCTTTATACAGTTCATTTTTGTAAACAGGGAATCAAAGACTGCGGAATAACAGATAATTCTTGTGTTTCCTGATAACAAACATTTCCAGTTATTTAACAGGACAAATGTTAAATGAAAACATATATGTTACGAATGCTACTAAAATGTATCATATTTTACGAATTTGCACAAAACAGCCGAGACGTCTTTCAAACCGGTAAAATACAACTCAGTATTGATGGGCATTTCGGCTCTTTTCAGTGAGCCGGCTCGTTCAGTTCAGCTCACCAAATGAGCTGGCTCTTTTGGCTCCCAAATAGCTCTTTAAAAAAATATGTTTTGTATTTTTTCAAGTCAAACAGTTTGCGATAGTTTGACTATGATTGGTGTTAAAACAATTCTAATTAAATTATTAAATGAAATCATACACTACCTTAACCACAATGTATTTAAAATGAATTGGTTTGTCATGAAAAAGAATGCTATTAAACATTTGCATTTAAAATATAACTTTTTAATGTATATAAACAAAGTGCATATTTATCTAAACATTCAAAACGAATACAATCTGAACAGCATAATCCGAATGCTTTTGGACCTGTGAACTGTGTGAGCGGGTGTCCCATAGAAAGGATAGACATTTTTGAGAGGCAACTTGGACATTAGGGAGCACTTATTGAAATTGAAAGTTTTGCACTGTATGGTCATTTTATGCATATTTTATTACATTCTACTGTATGCACAACATGCACTCATTCAGGCCTATTTATCTATAAGAATACAATAGACAGCTGATTCATAACACATTCATAACAACGTATTGGTGCAGTTTATACACGGTGCAGCTATAAACGGGGAATAACGGTAGTCTGAGCAGACAGAACGAATGTGTTCGCTTGAGCATTTAGGCCCAGATTATTTTATTTATTTATTAGTTCTTTGAATTAGTTAACGCTATTCATTTAAATCGTTTGATTATTTGTATCTTAATTTTAAAAATATTTTTATAAATAGATTTGGCTCTTCTGATATGCGAGCCTGCTCCCAACTATCACCTACAAGAACCGGCTCTTAGAGCCAGCTTGTTCGCAAACGACCCATCACTACAACTCAGCAGGTTGGCGCCCTACGCCACACAGGGATTACAGCCTCAGAGGAACAAGTATTGGCCTTACCAAGGGTGCTACAATATGTAATAAATGCATTTTAATGTGACAGTTAGCTTAACGTTACGTAATCACAGCACTGGGGTTAAGGTTAGTGTTAAGGTTAGAGTTAAGGGTTGGGTTTGGGTTAGGGTTAGAAAGAAAATAACTTATAACATATTGACCTTGCAAGACAACTACTCACTGCCTCTATTAGAAAGTTCCTATTTGGAGCAGTGGGCAGTGCACATTTCAGCAGAGCATACACACACAGGTTCAAAATGTTGCCATTATCATTTTTTTCTGGTTTATTACTAAAGTTACTTCAACTAAGTTTCGGCTGTCAAATATTTACGTAAACTAGCCTACGTAGTCCCCTGAGACCAGTGTGGGCAGGGGACTTTTGTGTCTGTATGTGTATAGTCGTATAGACTTCTGACTCAACAGAAACTCTCTAAGGCCATAGACAAAAACATTGGCAAAGGCAAAAATAGTGGTAGTGTTTCATCTACCTTCTTTTGTCCAATGTACTTACATTAACCACCTTTTTACTGATGTCATTGCTCCACCATCTTGCAATTTATCTCTTATTCCTTACAACCCTATAGGGAGGCACATATGTGACACCTGTACACTGACAGTCAGGTCAATCGGACTACCGGCTGATTTTAAGGAAATTTTTAGTGGTTGTTAGAGTAAGCATAAAGGGTTATCTTTGGAGTGGAATTGGCATAATTGTGGAAAAAATGCATTAAGGCGTGACCTGTGGCACCCCTGGTGGAGGAATCAGGTCGGGTATCTGTGTGGATAACATAACTGGTCTGTATTTTCATCATGCCATAATGTAATGCACACATGAAGTGTATGCATCCATACGTTTTACAATGGTCAGCTATTTTGTCCGCCATCATGTAATATATCTCTTAACCTTTTCCACCCTATAGGGAGACATGTATAAGACACAGGTATGCCTATTGCCAGGTAAATCAGAGTTATTGTTGATTTTATGATATATAATTTCATAAATTCTTCGCTGTACTAAATATCTAAATACTAAATACTAAATAAGATGACAGACATGATTGGTCCTTAATGCAATTTTGTACCTCCTGGGGAATGAGGCATGTACACAAAAAAAATCATAATTCTTGGTCAATCGGGGTGGAAATAGTGTAAATGAGAAAAAAAATGAATTAGGGCGTGGCCTGTGGTGCCCCCTGTGGAGGAATCGGGTCCAGTGTCTGTGTGGTAGGTATACATGCTCTATATTTTCATTGTGCCAGAATGTAATGCATACGTGATGTTGATGGATGCATTTGTTTTACATTGGTCAGCCACTTTCTCCACCATCTTGTATTTTTTCACTTTTCTTTTAACACCCAAAAATCCAACATGGCAGACATGATAGGTTCTTGAGGCAATTTTTTACCTCCGGGGGAATGAGGGATGTTCACAAAGAATCAGCATTCTAGGTCAATTGGGGTGGAAATTTCTTCATTGTGGAAGAAATGCATTATGGTCTGGCCTTGTTGAGGAATCGGGTCGGGTGTCTGTGTGGTAGGTATAGGTGTTCAGTGTTTTCATTGTGCCATAATATTACTCACAAATGTTTATGCATCAATAATGTTTACACTGGTCAGCCATTTTGTCTGCCATCTTTTATTTTATCTCTTAGCTTTTTACACCCAGTAGGGAGACGTATAAGACACTAATGCCACTGGATAGGTCAATAAGAGTTACTGTTGAGTAGAAGATAATTTTTATAGGTTTCATGAAATTTCCACTGTAAGGGAAAATTACATTAAGCACCTTTTTACTGATATCACTGTTTCGCCATCTTGCAACGTATCTCTTATTTCTTAGCACCCTATAAGGAGGCACTTATGAGACACCTATGTAGTGACTGTCAGGTCAATTGGAGTAACGATTGATTTTATGTTCATTTTTATAGTGGTCATAAGCATTAGCGTAAATGGTTAACTTTGTGATGTCCTAATTCAATCGATTTATGAAATATCTAGTTATTATCAGTTCTGTTCAGAATTGTGGCCTAGAGTCTGTGGGAAGGGGGTGGAAATGCCATCATTTTGTAAATAGCTAATTGAATTGTGTCCTGAAGCACCCCTCATGGAGGATTCAGGGCTATTGTCTCTGCAGTATGTACTTGTGATTTACAGGCCCACAACAACTATTTGTATTCAGGTGACACTTGCCTCCGCAAACAGCTACCAAGCATAAGGTTAGCAAAAACATGCTAGAGTGAGGGCTCTACTTTGTCGGAGATGACAGGAAGCAGCTAAGCACACCAAAGAGAATGGCCTTCAGACAGCATAGAACTTGGTTACTTCATTTTATCATCTACCTACTATAGTCAAATGTACTTACAAATAACACCTTTTTACCTCAGGCTGGGTATTTGGTAAAAGCACTTTGTGACAGCTGCTGATATAAAAAGGGCTTTATAAATAAATGTGATTGAATTAGATTTTACTGATGTCATTGCTCCGCCATCTTGCAATTCATCTCTTATTCCTTACAACCCTATAGGGAGGCACATGTAAGACACGTGTACACCGACAGTCTGGTCAATCCGACTATGGGTTGATTTTAAGATAAATCTCAGTGGTCATTAGAATTAGCATAAATGGCTAACTTTATCAAGTCATAGTTAAGTCGATTTTTGACATAGCAACAAGTTTCATTAGCAGCCCTGTTCTGAAGTATGGCCTAGAGCAGTGTTTCTTAATCCTGGTCCTCGGTACTCAAAGGGGTGCAAGTTTTTGTTTTTGCACAAGCACTCACACACCTGATTCAAACTAAAGGCTTGATGATAGGTTGATTACATCAATCAAGTATGTAAGTGGTAGGGCAACATTTGAAACAGGTTTGTGAATGCTAGGGCAAAACAAAAACTTGCACCCCTTTAGGTCCCAAGGACCCGGATTAAGAAACCCTGACCTAGACTCTGTGGGAAGTGGGACGGAAACTCCCTTATTTTGATATTAGCAAACTGAAATCAGGGACACAAGTGTCCCTGGTGGAGGTTTCGGGGAACGTGTCTACAAGCCCACCTTAATTATTTGTTTTTAGGCAACTCATGCTACACCAAAGTCTACCAAGCACATGGTTAGCAGAAAGTCAGAGCTCTACAAAGTCTGAGATAACAACATATAGCAGCAAAGCACACCAAACAGAATGGTCTTCCTTTCTATGGTTGGCAGCCAAAAATTACCATAATCCCCAAAAAACATTCAAGAGTGTACCACTGTACATAAATTACAAGATGGCAAAAAAGCAAATCTCTGTCACCTTCATATCCAATACAACAAACATTAACACAAACAAATGGTACAGCCATAAAGCCCCTGGTGGAAGCTTCAAGTCACACATCTACACTCCCACACCCAATAATTTACAGGCGACTCATGCTACCCAAAAGTCCACCAAACTCATGGTTAACAGAAACATGTAAGAATCAGAGCTCCACAATGCCAGTGATGACATGAAGCAGCAAAGCACATCAAACAGAATGGTCTTCCTTTCTATGGTTGGCACCCAAACGCGACCATAATCCCTCAAAAAAACATTCAAGAGTGTACCACTGTACATAAATTACAAGATGGCACAACAAACAAAGCTCTGTCACCTTCACATCAATTGCAACAAAAATAAACAAATTAAACAGCCGCAAAGCATGCTGGAATGTCAATAATAGAAAATAAATATTCCTTACTTATACAGTTTAGTTTTGTAAACAGTGAATCAAAGTCAGTGGACAACAGATAATTCTTGTGCTTCCTGAAAAAAGAAATGTATTATTTTTCTGAAATACAGAAAATTACATGTAAAAATTTCTTAACTTTTAAAACCCTACAAGGGAGACATGTATAAGATCCATGTATGCTGCTGGTCAGGTCAATCAGATTTATAGTTGATATTTCGTCCACATTCGAAAGGCATAGACACAGACATGCTATGGAAGGATAACTCTCTAAGGCCATAGACAAAAACACTGGCAATGGAAAATGCAGTGGTAGGACACTGCAAGTATATGTTTTTTTTAAATATGTTTCACTAAGAGTGTGTGTGTGTATGTGTGTGTGTGTATGTGACCAAGAGATACAGACAGCATAGAAGTTGGTTACTTCATTTTATCATCTACCTTCTTTGTCCAATGTACTTACATTAACCACCTTATTAGTGATGTCATTGCGCCGTCATCTTGCAATTTATCTCTTATTCCTTACAACCCTATAGAGAGGCACATATGAGACGTGTACACCAACAGTAAGGTCAATAAGACCACCATGTGATTTTAAGTTAATTCTGTCTAATTTTGTATGTTTCATGAAATTGTCACTGTAGAAGTAAATCCCAGATGGCGGACATGATAGGTTCTTGAGGCAATTTTGTACCTCCTGGGGAATGAGGTATGTACACAAAAAAATCAGTATTCTAGGTCAATCGGGGTGGAAATGGAGTAATTGTGGAAAACATGCATTAAGGTGTGGCCTGTGGTGCATCTTGTGGACGAATTGGGTCAGGTGTCTTTGTGGAAAATATACATGGTCTGTAATTTCATTAGTACATTTTCACAGGTTTCATATAATGTTCACTGTACAAAATATCCAAGATGGCAGACATGATTGGTTCTTGATGCAGTGTTGCACCTCCTGGGGAATTAGGCATGTAGACAAAGGTTGTTTATCAATTCCAAGTACACTAAGAACGTACTTGTGTCCTTGAGAAGAACGTTCTTGCCAAGCGTCTTTGCGAGAACGGTCTTGCAAGATCGCGAGGACAGAGAACGAGCCTATCTGGATTGAGATGCATGTGTACTTGGCTATTGCGCAATACCCCTCCACTCTATGAGGGCTGTAACCTCCTCGTAGTCGCTGAATAATATATTAATGTGAATATGAATGGCAGAAGGTTGTATGGAGACTATAGCCATAATCATATGATATATGACATTTGTATATGACATTTTTGCTGACCCTAACTACCGGTACTGTAATTACTTAACTTAGCTAACGTTAACTAGCCTCTCCACTGCACTGAATAATGTTAGCTAGCGGATCGAAAAGTCTGAGCAAATTTATAAATTAGCCATTTCTTAAATAAAATAAGTAAATATTCAGCGACTACAATGCCTATTTCTCGTTTCATTTTTTTTCAGATGCTGATTTACAGGTACCGTTTACCTGAAATAAGAAAAGTTAAAACTTATTACAGTTGTGGAGTTTTTCCTGCTCTCCTGACATCTTGCAGTGACTTCTGGGATATCAGATGCGTTCTCGCTGAACAAGTCACCAACCCATGCATCCTCGATAAAAGGGGTGGATCAAGTACACATCCGGGCATTTTAGGCGTACTTGGTAACTTGCGTTCTTTGGATTGGAACCGTACTTGTGCCATGAAAGATGACGTCAAACGAGTTCACAAGTACACAAGTACGGACAAAAACGCGTATTGATAAATGGCCAAAGAATCAGCCATCTGTGTCATTCAGGGTGGAAACCGTGTCAGTGTGAAAATAAATAATTGGGGCGTGGCCTGTGGTGGCCCCTGTGGAGGGGTTGGGTCCTGCGTCTGTGTGGTAGGTGTACATGGTCTATATATTCATTGTGCCATAATGTAACGCACACAAAGTTTATGGGTGCATTTGTTTTACACTGGCTAGCCATGTTGTCCGCAATGTTGTAATATATCACTTAGCCATTACCATCCTATAGGGAGACTTATATAAGACCCAGGTATGCCGACAACCAGGTCAATCGGAGTTATTGTTGATTTAAAGTAATGTACACAAGGAATGTACACAAGGAATCAGCATTCTAGGTCAATCAGCACCATTGTGAAAAAATAGAATGTAGGTGTGGCCTGTGGCGCCCCCTGTGGAGGAATCTGGTCGGGTCTCCTTGTGGTAGGTATACGTGGTCTATATTTTCAGTTGTCCAATTTATATCATTTTGCCAAAATGTAATGCACACATGAAGTGTATGGATGCATTTGTTTTAAGTTGTCAGCCATTTTGTCCACCATCTTGCAATGCATCTCTTATTCCTTATCAACCTATAGGGAGGCATGTATGAGACACCTGTATGCCCAAGGGCAGGTCAATCGGACTTAGTGTTCATTTTAAGTTTTCATCATACAGAAAAATCAAAGGTGGCGGATTTTATGGGTTCTTTAGACTTTTTTGTTCATCATGAGAAATAAGGCAGGTACACAAAGAATCAAAATTCTAGGTCAATCGGGGTGGAAATGGAATCATTGTGCAAAAATGGAATTTGGGCGTGGCCTGTGGCGCCCCCTATGGAGCAACTGGGTTGTGTCTCTTTGTGGTAAGTATACATGGTCTATATTTTCATTGGTCAAATTTAAATCATTTTCACCAAGGACATTTGAGTTATTCAGCGGTTTCAAGGAAAAAAATATAGCAAGCAACCATTGGGACAGGCTTCTCCTGTGACATGGGGAGCATGGGGATGCAGCCATATAAACATTGTAAGCATATGGCAGCAGAAGATATCCCATGGTAAGCACTTTAACATAGCATAATTTTTTTTTACTGTGGTCAGCCATATTGTCCGATATCTTGTGCAATTTCTGTTAGCTTTAAACATCCTACAGGGAGATATCTATTAGACATGTATGCCGCTGGCCAGGTCATTCAGAGTTATTGTTGATTTTATGTAGTTTTTTTATAGGTTTCATGTAATTTTCAATGTACAAAATATCCAAGATGGCAGACATGATAGGTCTTTGATGCAGTATTGTACCTCCTGGGGAATGAGGCATGTACGCACAGAACCAGCAATCAAGGTCAATCGAGGTGGAAATAGTGTCATTGTGAAAAAAATGTTTAGGGCATGGCCTGTGGCGCCCCCCGTGGAGGAATCGGGTCCAGTGTCTGTGTGGTGCGTATAAATGGTCTATATTTTCATTATGCCACAATGGAATGCCCACATGAAATTTATAGATGCATTTGTTTTACATTGGTCAGCAATTTTGTCAGCCATCTTTTGTTTTTCTTAATTGTGAACCCCCTAAAAGGAGACATGTGTAACACACATGGTTGCTGTTTACCAGGTCAATCATTCACTGCTTATTTTATGTAGATTTCTATAGTTTTCATAAAATGTTCACTGTACAAAATATCTAAGATGGTAGACATGATAGGTCCTTGATGCAGTTTTGTACATTCTGAGGAATGAGGCATGTAAACAAAGAATCAGCATTCTAGGTCAGTCGGGATGGAAATGGCATAATTGTGGAAAAAATGCATTAAGGCGTGGCCTGTGGCGCATCTTGTGGACGAATCAGGTCAGGTGTCTGCGTGGAAAATATACCTGGTCTGTAATTTCATTGTGCCATAACGTAAAGCACACATGAAGTGTATGCATCCATACGTTTTACACTGGTCAGCCATTGAGTCCGCCATCTTGTATTATATATCTTAGCCTTTACCACCCTATAGGGAGACTTGTATAAGACACAGGTATGCCGATAACCAGGTCAATTGGAGTTATTGTTGATTTGAAGTACATTTTTATAGGCTTCATATAATGTTCACTGTACAAAATATCCAGGATTGCGGACATGATGGTTCTTGATGCAGTGTTGCACCTCCTAGGGAATTAGGCTTGTAGACAAATAATCAGTATTATAGGTCAATTGGGGTCAAAATAGTGTTATTGTGAAAAAAATTGATTGGGGCGTGGCCTGTGGTGCCCCCTGTGGAGGAGTTGGGTCCAGTGTCTGTGTGGTAAGTATACATGGTCTATATATTCATTGTACCATTATGTAATGCACACACAAATTTTATGACTGCATTTGTTTTAAACTGGTCATCCATTTTGTCCGCCATCTTGTATTTTCTCCCATAGCTGTGAACATCCTATAGGGAGACATGTATAAGACACATGGTTGCTGATTGCCAGGTCAATCAGAGTTATTTTTTATTTTATGTAGATTTTTATAGATTTTATGTTCAAAATGTCCAAGATGGCAGACATGATAGGTCCTTGATGCAGTTTTATACATTCTGGGGAATGAGGCATGTAAACAAAGAATCAGCACTCTAAGTCAATCGGGCTGGAATTGGCATTATTGGGCAAAAAATGCATTAAGGCGTGGCCTGTGGCGACCCCTGTGGATGAATTGGGTTGGGTGTGTGTGCGGTAGATATACGTGGTCTACACCGATCA
Organism: Esox masquinongy; assembly: GCA_016801175.1. Lineage (NCBI taxonomy): Eukaryota > Metazoa > Chordata > Actinopteri > Esociformes > Esocidae > Esox > Esox masquinongy. Next base: position 47,078 of record JACXGI010003353.1, on the reverse strand, counting down.
GCCATAACATTATGACCACTGATAGGTGATGTGAAAAACACTGATGATCTCGTTATCATGGCATCTGTCAGTGGGTGGGATATATTATGCAGCAAGTGAAAATTCTGTCCTCAAAGTTGACGTGTTAGAAGCAGGAAAAACGGTCACGCGATCTGAGCAACTTTGACCAGGGCCTAATAGTGATGGCTAGACGACTGGGTCAGAGCATCTCCAAAACTGCAGCCCTTGTCGGGTGTTCTCGTTCTGCAGTGGTCAGTACTTATCAAAAGTGGTCCAAGGAAGGAAAAGTGGTGAACCAGCAACAGGGTCATGGGCGGCCAAGTCTCATTGATGCACGTGGGGAGTGAAGGCTGGCCTGTGTGGTCCGATCCAACAGACAAGCTACTATAGCTCAAATTGCTGAAAAAGTTAATGCTGGTACTGATAGGTGTCAGACCACACAGTGTATCGCAGTTTGTTGCGTATGGGGCTGCGTAGCCACAGACAGTTCAGGGTGTCCCTGCTGATGCCTGTCCTCTGCCAAAAGCGCCTAAAATGGGTACGTGCACATCAAAACTGTACCACATAGCATTGGAAGAAGGTGGCCTGGTCTGATGAATCATGTTTCCTTTTACATCACATGGATGGCCGGGTGTGTGTACTTCGCTTTCCTGGAGAACACATGGCACCAAGGATGCACTATGGGAAGGAGGCAAGCCGGCGCAGGCAGTGTGAAGCTTTGGGCAATGTTCTGCTGGGAAACCTTGGGTTTTGCCATTCATGTGGATGTTACTTTGACACTTACCACCTACCTAAGCATTGTTGCAGACCATGTGCACCCTTTCATGGCAACGGTATTCCCTGATGGCTTTGGCCTCTTTCAGCAGAATAATGTGCCCTGCCACAAAGCAAAAATGGTTCAGGAATGGTTTGAGGAACACAACAAGTTCAAGGTGTTGACTTGGCCTCCAAATTCCAGATTCAATCCAATCAAGCATCTGTGGGATGTGCTGGATAAACAAGTCTGAGCCCTGGAGGCCCCACCTCACAACTTACAGGACTTAAAGGATCTGCTGCTAACTTCTTGGTGCCAGATACCACAGCACACCTTCAGAGGTCTAGTGGAGTCCATGCCTGGATGGGCCAGGGCTGTTTTGGCGGCAAAAGGGGGACCTCCACAATATTAGTCAGGTGGTCATAATTTTATGGCTGATCAGTGTATATTTTTATTGTGCCATAATGTTATTCACAAATGAAGTTTATGCATTAAATTTTTACAATGGTGAGCCAATTTTTCCACCATCTAGTAGTATATATCTTAACTTTTAATAACCTCTGGGGAGACATGTTGAAAATAAAGGTTAAAGCCAGCAACACATTCTTAATCACCCACTCCGTTGGCTCCAGTTCAATATAGTGTAAGCCTAATATGGCTATGCAAATAGCCTTATAATAAAAAACCTAGACGTTGTGAGGTGGAACATGGCTTTCGAGAATTACTCAATAGTGTATAAAGAATCCATTTAGTGTCAATTCATTGAGGAAAATAGAGGGTATAGCCAGCAGCACATTTTTAGCTCCCCACTCCATTGGCTCCAGTTCAAAACACTATAAGCCAAATACAGCTATGCAAATTCCTGTATAATCGAAAAACTAGACGTGGTGAGGTGAAACATGGCTTGACAATTACTCACTAGGGTATACAGAATCTCTATATAGTGTCAATTCATACTTAGTGTCAAAGTGTTTAGGAAGAGCAAACCTAGGTCTTCCACTAAAAAGAATGCACTATTTTTTTGTATTAAAACATGGAATCATTTTAAAAAAAAATATTTGCGACATGCTGCTGCCATATTTTTCATCATTACACCTCTTCATCCTGATTTTTAAATTATTTCCAATTCACCCTAGGCTCTGATCTTCTATCTGGCAGTATCGCCCATTCATCCACTGATGTCATTCAGTGAAGGGTGATCAGTGCTTGGGTATAGATTAACGCCTGCCCCGCTATTGTGAATTTGGCAGATAATGTAGGAATACGGTGTAAAAAAAAAAAAACAGGTAAATAGTCTCTGAAGGTTTTCAGTTTGTCTTTGTATAGACCCAGAGACGTCGCTAGGCCTATTTTAGGGGGGCTTTAACCCCCAGCACCCTTACTTCCGACAGGTATGCTTGAATCACAGTAACTGCCCCACTTTGGTCTTAACTCTACAATGTTCTGCACAGGCTTGCCCAACCTGAATTACCTATCCTGGCAAACAGTGGATGTACACAGGATCCACTATTTGTCAGGAAATAGCAACTATTTCTAAAACACTAAGAAACTTTGGATTTTCTCATTCACAAATTACATGACCCTCCCCTGTCCAAGATATATAATATATAAAAACCTCTCCCGGAAAAAAACACAAAAAGCATCCCCCATTTTCCTCTGGGTACCAATTAAATGAATTGAGAACTGTCCCTTACTAGTACATATTACAGTTCAAGATATCCTCATTTGGAATGCAATTTTCACTAGTAAAGACGAAATAGCAACATCTAACAATTGAAATAGTTATTAGTAACTAAAGAATACATAGCAGTATTTAATAAGCTTTTACTAGTGAAATGAAAACGTTACTAATAATAATTGCAATAGTTACATGAAACTAAATGATAACTACTAGTTGTTTTGAAGTAATGACCTAAGAATAAATATTAAAACAGCTTGCCATAGTCCAACATTACCATACTACTGCTTGACTGAATAAAATGGAAACAAAGGTTTGTTTAATTCAGTGATATTTATTATATATAGTACATTATGAAGACATGTAGGACAGAGAGAGCGTGATTGCAGGCAGTGTTTACTTGGCTACTTCCTGCAGCTGGGGCTCTGAAGAAAAGAGAAAGGTGATATTTTTTAAGACTTACTGAGTGTGAAGGAACTGAAAAATGTCAATTCTTCAAGTGCACATTGCAGTAAATCGGGGGAAAATCAGCTTTGATTTAAAATTTGCTGTTTTAAGTTTTAGGAAAAAAACATTTGGTTGTTAAACATTTTATCAAAACAAAATTGGACAAATTCAGGTATATCCCTCCTTTGTTTGAAACAGAACAGAACAGGCGTACAAAATGTGTGTAAGTTAATGAATTAACCACCTACCTACCTAACTTGGTCCTATCGAAACAAGTTTGCAAGTAAAACATGCTGTTTGGCTGAAGACACCACAAGTGAGAAATAAAGCCTTGGTTCTGTCTCAGTCCATCTGACCATTGTTACGTCTCAAATTCACACTCAAACTTCTACAGCCTGTCTGTTAAACCTGCTGTCAATTCACATTATAACAGGAAACTGCCTGTCTGACTGCGTTGACTGTGTTGATATTCCTAGCCAGAATGTCATGTTTTGATAAACAATATTGAATCATTTTAACTGAAAAAGTGTATGATAAAGAATAAATGGAGACAATAAACAATGTAATGTCTTTGATTTACAACGTCATAATTTTACTACCAAGCTTGCAGCATAAAAATTGAATTTGATTTATTTTCTATATATCATGATTATGTGTGTTCTTCATTACTGCACAATACTTAATTATGTCAGTTCCATTTTAAGTAGAGCTGGGCATGGACAAAAATCTATAACAATAAATTCACTAAATTATGATGAATAGAACAATTTTCTATTAGATTCCTGTACACCTCAGTAACTACTCTACATACCAAAGAAATTATACTACATTCAAAAGCAAAACTACTTATTGTCCTTTTAGCAAATCCACCCAAACTAGCAGACATCATATAAAAATAACTATTTAATCTGGGCTACTTATAGTTAACGTAGTCAGAAAATTGCCATTGGTTTGGTTGTCACAATGATTTCCAGTGTATTGTCCCTGCTCAGTGCACATCCTTAACAAACCTGTGAATTTGAACTCAGGGAATTTTGTGAGATCACCAGTCCCGTATAACCGCTGCAGTTTGGTGATCTCCTCTGCTACACCCTTTTTGTAGGAGGGACCTGCATCAACAAGCCCACCTGGTGCAGCCCTAGGGGAAAATGAGAGGGAGAAATAAGTTAAAGAATAAGAATAAAGAAACAACACCGGCCTAGCACAGATTACAGTGCTCCTGTATTGCATTGGTTGAGCTGAAACATCCGCCACATTATCTTCACTTTCTTTTGGATACACACAATTTCACTATTATAACTGCATTAGACATTCAATCACGTCTGTCATTAGCGTAGAACTAGTTTGGCTCAAAATCTGTCCGCACCACGCAAAACAAGTGTTGTGTGTTGGTAGATTGTACCATTTTGGCGCACGGTTATAGCTACATACAGGCTGATGTACACTTGTGCTCATAAGTTTGCATACCCTGGCAGAAATTGTGAAATTTTGGCATTGATTTTGAAAACATGACTGATCATGCAAAAAACTTTTGTCTTTTATTTAAGGATAGAGATCTTATGAAGCCATGCATTATCACATAGTTGTTTGGCTCCTTTTTAAATCATAATCATAACAAATTTCCCAAATGTCCCTGATCAAAAGTTGACATACCCTTGAATGTTAGGCCTTGTTACAGACACACAAGGTGACACACACAGGTGAAAATGGTAATTTAAGGTCAATTTCCCACACCTGTGGCTTTTTAAATTGCAATTAGTGTCTGTGTATAAATAGTCAATGAGTTTGTTAGCTCTCACGTGGATGCACTGAGCAGGCTAGATACTGAGCCATGGGGAGCAGAAAAGAACTGTCAAAAGACTTGCGTAACAAGGTAGTGGAACTTTATAAAAATGGAAAAGGATATAAAAAGATATCCAAAGCCTTGCAAATGCCAGTCAGAACTGTTCAATCACTTAAGAAGTGGAAAATTCAGGGAAACTCTTGTCATCAAGCCAAGGTCAGGTAGAACAAGAAAGATTTCAGCCGAAACTGCCAGAAGAATTGTTCGGGATACAAAGAAAAAGCCACAGGTAACCTCAGGAGAAATACAGGCTGCTTTGGAAAAAGACAGTGTGGTTGTTTCAAGGAGCACAATATGGCGATACTTGAACAAAAATGAGCTGCATGGTCGAGTTGCCAGAAAGACGCCTTTACTGCGCCAATGCCACAAAAAAGCCCTGTTACACTATGCCTGACAACACCTTGACATGCCTCACAGCTTCTGGCACACGGTAATTTGGACTGATGAGACCAAAATAGAGCTTTATGGTCACAACCATAAGTGCTATGTTTGGAGAGAGGTCAACAAGGCCTATAGTGAACAGAATACCATCCCCACTGTGAAGCATGGTGGTGGCTCACTGATGTTTTGGGGGTGTGTGAGCTCTAAAGCCACGAGGGAAACTGGTGAAAATTGATGGCAAGATGAATGCAGCATGATATCAGAAAATACTGGCAGACAATTTGCATTCTTCTGCACGAAAGCTGCGCATGGGATGCTCTTGGATTTCCAGCACGACAATGACCCTAAGCACAAGGCCAAGTTGACCCTCCAGTGGTTACAGCAGAAAAAAGTGAAGGTTCTAGAGTGGCCATCACAGTCCCCTGACCTTAATATCATCGAGCCACTCAGGGGAAGATCTCAAACGTGCGATTCATGCAAGATGACCAAAGACTTTGCATGACCTGGAGGCATTTTGTCAAGACGAATGGGCAGCAATACCACCTCGAGAATTGGGGCCTCATAGACAACTATTACAAAAGACTGCACGCTGTCATTGATGCTACTGTAAAGCGGGCAATACACAGTATTAAGAACTAAGGGTATGCAGACTTTTGAACAGGGGTCAGTTCATTTTTTATTGCCATGTTTTGTTTTTTGATTGTGCCATTCTGTTATGACCTACAGTTGAATGTGAATCCCATTAGAAATAAAAGACATGTTTTGCCTGCTCACTCATGTTCTCTTTACACATGGTACATATATTACCAATTCTCCAAGGGTATGCCGACTTCTGAGCATAACTGTAAACATTTCACTTTCTCGCTAACATAGAACCCCCTATTATCGGCATTTCCAAGAACAATTTAGAAATATATCTTCATTCAGAGTAATTATTTGAACATATCGTCAATCGTCAGAGCAAAAATGTGGCAGCACCACACCTGGTGAAGACATATGGTGGCCGCCTGCCGTGATAACAGCAACATCAACCAAAGAAAACCCTAACCCTGTTGAAGCAACAGGATGACACGGGAAATGTGCAAATTAGTAGTTACATGTCATAACTCTTTGAAGGATGTTAAAATGTATTATTATTAAACCTTTATGTCAACAAGGAACACAGACTGAGACCAAGGTCTCTTTTACAGCGGTGCCCTGCACATACTTGTTTACACTAGGGATACAACAGTACACGGTATGTTATCAAACTGTTCTGTACGCCCCCTACGGTTCAATACGCACACGTGAACCGCAGAGTTACGGTATGCCGTTGTTTGCCTGTAATTTCAAAAACATGCCTACTGCGCTGCAGACTACACGCACGTTGTAGATTCAGATCAACAAAATGAGATGCATAGCTTGTGAACAGGTAAGGCAGGCAATTGCTTGGGCCCCCAGCCCATTAGGGGGCTCCTGAGGGATGACAAACTTTGTCCACAGCAATTTCTCAAAATGTGGCAATCGCAGTGACCACAACCCCCTCCCACTTAAACAACCAATGGACAATTTGCAATGACATCTCAGTAGCAAACCCCCCTAAAGGCACCCCATGAAGTGAGTTAGCTAAAAACAAATAATATCTAACTTCTGTGAATATAAAAACTCTAACAACATATTGTAGCAAGCTAGCATCATTATTAATCTTGTAGTGGGGCTATACACTTATAAGTATTGCGTATATAATCCTTAATTCCATACTGATACGTGTCAATATAGTTTATGAGGGATATAAACAATATCAAGTAAGGCTAACAGAACATTTTAGAATGTTTAATTTACAATACCGATATAACCTACTAATATTTATTAACATTTTAAGCACAGCGTTGTGCATAGTATGGATACCCGTGAAATTTCCAAAAAGTAGCCTAATTAGCCAGTACGAAATGCGTACCGCACATGCGTTATCGTTCGAGTAGTTTAACTGACATGGATGGAAATATCAGTTGGAAACGTAAGAACAAGGGGAACAGAAGATTCAAAAACATTTAGGTTTAGGGTAGTTAGGGTATTCCCACTTCTCCAGTCACCACACCACTGAATTTACCTGTAAGTATTTATTGGGAATTTGGGAAGATGCGCTTTCAGCTGCGTTTTGATGTTTGTGGTATTCAAACGCAGTGTTCGCCAGTGGAAACATAGCATTCCGTCTAGTTTGAGTCTACGCTACAGTACGTGATATTTAAAGTGCCGGTGGAACAGCCTCAATGAACCTAGTCAATCCGTTGCCGCCAGATTAGAGAAAACTCAGAGGTGATTCTGGAATGACCTGGGCATGACATTTCTTTTCCACCAATAACGTTGGAACGAGAAAGGCAAACAATTTTGCTAATGCCCATGTATGCATTTGATTGAACAAAACAGAAACATTTATAAGCATCCTTTCCATAATTGTCCAATCCAATTATGGTACTTAAGACATTCGCCAAAGATAATTTCATCTTGTCTCGTTTTTGTCAACCAAAATGAAAATTTCTTTGTTTAGTTATCGTTTTTTCTGGATCTATTTAGTCAGCTATCGTTTTGTCGACTGCAACTGAAAAACAGGTGTTCAACAATTTTTTTCGTCACTATTTTTGTTTACAAAAAACACTGGTTCAATACGATGAAGGTAAAAAAAGGAAACAATGTACAGACTGCAAGCATTGTTTTGCCAGTCAGCTACTCGAGTGGAAACACTTCTAACATGATGATGTAATTCATACCGAAACCGAACCGTTTACCATGACCCACAAACCGCGATACGTACCGGACCATGGGCCCACTGTACCGTTGCATCCCTAGTTTACACATATACAGTTTAGGTTCAATGATTAAAACTAAACTGAAAAAAAAGCCAAAAAAAAAAGCCAGAAAAGACAAAACAAGGCGCTCAGAGAGCACAAGACAAAGAACACTGCTCAAAAAAATTAGGTCAACGCGTAAATCACATATCGGCTCTCGATGAACAAAATATATTAAAGATCAAAATATTTACTGTACATTACGTACAGTACTGTACATTGTGTACATGGTTACTACACAATTTGTTAACATTACGTAACAACGGTCAATGGAAACCAAAATCACCAACCGATTAAGGGCTGGATTCAAACTCACACCAAAAATCAAAGTAAACAATTGAAATCCCTGTTGTCAGCTGTTTAAACTTGCATGAATTTCATCATGGCAACTCAACGTGACTCAGTAGTGTGTATGGTCCCCACGTGTCTGTATGCACTCCCAACGTCTGGGCATGTTCCTGATGAGATGGTGGATAGTGTCCAGGGGGATCTCCTCCCAGACCTGGATCAGGGCATCAGTGAGCTCCTGGACAGTCTGTGGTGCAACTTGGCGACTTCAGATGCACCTGATACATAACGTCCCAGAGGTTCTCAACTGGAATCAGGTCTGTGGAACGTGAGGGACAGTCAACGGCATCAATGACTTCGTCATCCAGGAACTGCCTACAAACACGGGCCACATGAGGCCGGGCATTGTCCTGCACCAGGAGGAACCCAGGGCCCACTGCACCAGTAAAAGGTCTGACAATGGGCCTGAGGATTTCATCTCGGTACTAGTGTTGCAAGATCATTGCTGCTATCCTTGCATTTCAGTTGCACATGCTACCTTCAATTTGCCTTCATTGCACATTTAGAATTGACATTTGTACTTGCATTTGCCTTTATTGCACATCTATACATCCCCTTTGTAACATACATTATATTTAATGTGTAAATCTTCTCTGACTCTGAAACTGCTTTGCAAAGCATGAAAAGGAAGTTTTTCATTGCTATATGTATATGTCTACTTTGGGAACCTCATTACTGCTATCCCTACATTTCAGTTGCACATGCACCTTAATTTGCACATTTAGAACTGCCACTGGCACTTACATTTGCCTTCACTGCACATCTATACAACCACACTTTTATAGACAAGCACATTCATTACACTGTACTTAATACTTGTAAATTTTCTGTCCTCTTCTATTTGCACTTCTGGTTAGATGCTAACTGCATTTCGTTGTACTGTACTTGTACTGTTCAATGACAAAGTTGAATCTAATCAAAAGTTTTTCTTAGGATATGCCCCCAAGTTTAATCTCTACAGTAGAGGAATGCTTGTCAACTCTCAAACAGGGCCAACCACAGGTATTGGCTTTTTAGACATGGTACCTAATCAACACTAAAAGCAAAATCATTTTGAAAGCAACAACAAATGGACGCAGACTGCAAACTAGCTACACAAAGCTTTGTAGGGTACCGCAAAGGGAATCTGAATGCTGTTTGCTAGAAGAGTCCGGTTTTTCAGACTATGTAAAGGTGCCTATTGTATTTCTTGGCAACGCATACATTTTAGATTTTTTTAATTGATTAAATCTCAAATCGTGTGCAAAGGCATTTTAGAAGCATTGACAAAAGGTTTGCTTGTTATTGCCTAGCTTGCTTGCTTCTCGAGATAACACCACTCTGTCATATGAGATGGCCCCAGAACAGATAGGAATGTCCCTAATTGATAAGGGATCTATTCTTCAGGACTAGTTTTGTTATCCTTAGTAGGATAGTACCATATTTTACTATCCGAATAGTATGTGTTGTTATTCGAATAGTATTCGGTTAACCGAAAAACATGTTTTTAAAAACTACCGGTACCACATGAGCGCTACTACATAACGCGCGACGAATGTAACATCGGCTCAATGACCATTCGTGTGACAAAAAAGCGACTGCATGTATGGAGGAAGCCGTGTGGTTGACACGCAAAACTACAGAACTATAAGACAATATTAATCAACACACAACATTGAGATTATTGGATGGAAGAGTCTCGAGAAGCTAGTTCGCTAAGCTAGCCAGCTATATGCTATTTGCTTAACTCACCGTTTTCTGAACTTTCAACCGCCTTTCGATTCCACAGGTTAACTTTGCGTAGCGTAAAGTGTGGCCAAATATTTTTTCCGGAGGTTACATTAATTCAGTAAATATATTCCATCTTCCTTAGAATTAGTTGACTTTCATCCACTTGCTAACAGTAGGCTAAGAAGTATATATTGCGTCATTCTGACTGACTGGGCCCGACCACACTACTACCGCTTTGACTGAGGAACGTAAACAACAAACGTTCAAAACGTTTTTTAAATGTCATAGTATATCGACATATGTAAAAGTTTTAGAATAATTTTAAAATTATTTAGAAAAATAACATTCAAGTCTATTTCAACCAAAAAAATACATATATATACGTTAAAAAAATGGGGGTTAATTGAATACACACAAGTATTCGAATACTAAATACATTTCGGGTATTCAAATATTTTACTATCTGTGCCCATCCCTAATCCTTAGGTCAGTAAACCAACTCCCACCCCTTCAGTTGGGGGATAAAAACCAGAGTGGAGTTTGGGAAAGCTCTCTTTTGCATTTACCTTCCTTCTACCTGAATCTTTGCTCTTGCAAACATCCTGAATCTCCAGAGAAATTTTATCTTTGATACTTGTACTGCAATTGTAATACTCTCTTTATATATTAAAATAATTTGTTACATTAATTCATTGACTATTTGGAATTAATCTTAAAAGGGTCAAAATCCAGTTCCTTCGATCTCCTTTTCTTTTGCTCCTCTGACTCGTTTCACTGTCTCTCTCTCTCTTCACTCACACGTCACGTGGTGTGCTCCATAGGTTATGTTCGTGTAGTGGACCCGTGCGCTCACACTTGCATGTGACAGGGCAACTGGCCAATGAAATATGATTATTATACAGCAGTTTCAAACGGGCTCTAAATCGAACACAAATAAGCCACACAGTCAACGGACACATCCCTACACAAAATAAACTGAATATTGTATACTTACCACAACATTTTCGATGTGATATTGAGCAACGTGATATTGCAATAATGGTATTGAGTCAAAATATCGTGCACTTCTACCCAGCACGTAACAGCAGTCAGGGTACCGTTGGCTTGCACGTGGAGGTTTGTGCATCCCTCCCAGGATATGCCTCCCCAAACAATCACTGACCCATTGACCCAGTGCCAAACCAGTCATGCTGGATGATGTTGCAGGGAGCATAATGTTCCCCATGGGGTCTCCAGACTCCACGTCTGTCATGTGCACAGTGTGAAACTGCTCATCTGTGAAAAGAACGCCAGGGGGTGTCAATGGCGGACCTGCCAATTCAGGGGTTCTCTGGCAATGCCAGTCGAGCTGCACGGTTCTGGGTTGTGAGCACAGGTCCCATTAGAGGCCGTCATGGAGTCTCTTTCTGACAGTTTGGTCAGAAACATGCACAACAGTAGCCCACTGGGTCATTTTGTAGGGCTCTGGAAGTGCTCCTCGTTGCACAAAGGAGCAGATTTCGGTCCTGCTGCTGGGTTCATGCCCTTCTACGGCCCTGTCCAGCTCTCCTCGTATAACGGCCCGTCTCCTGGTATCATCTCCTTGCTCTTGAGACTGTACTGGGAGACACAGTAAACCTTCTTGCGACGGCACGTATGGATGTGCCATCCTGGGGGAGGCGAACTACCTGTGTAACCTGAATGGGCTGCAGGTACCGCCTACTGCTACCAGTAGTGACAAGGACATTAGCAAAATGTAAAACAAAAAAAACAGTTTTGCTGTTAAATATACCCTTTCAACTAGCCCACCAATATTTTTTATAGATATGTATGCAGTTTATAACATTTTTGTTGAGATTAAAAAAAATGTAATGTATGGGAATTGTTTTGGACAAGTTCAAAATTGTAAAATTCTACTTTGACAGACCAGGCATCATGTAATATCAAATTGATCTGTTTTTTTATCTTGCAAGGTAGCAACTTTCTAGTTAACACTTTAGAGAAGACCATGATGTCATTTTCAACAAAAATAAAATAGTTAAGCATTCAATAAATTGGGTCGGTGGCTAACAATAGGGGTCGAATCTACGTTAAGCAACCAGGTAAAAGTAACAATATTTCCTCCGACAATCAGAAATGCCATTTGATGATATGCAAGTTAATGTCTTTTCGTTGTGTATTTGATTAAACACAGCCATAAATAGTTATTTGCCTTTAGCTATGAATTTGTAACATCGTATTTAAATATTACAAGGGGCTCAGTGTTTGAAACAATGTATCAAAGTACAGGCCATGTTTCTTTGTAACATTGAAATTGTTAACTATTATCCTACAGAGCACATCACCGCTAGTGAGAGTGAGAAAAGAGAAGACAAATAATAGAATATCATTTATGCAAGCCAAAATATCATGGTAGTTAATCTTCGAGATCTCAACACAACATGACAGAAGAGCTCTGGTCTGGTTCTGTATGCAAGGTTACAAGATTTCAGTGACAGTAAACTCCAAAAATCCCCTGCAGACTTCACAAAAAAACCTCTCTAATGCTATTTTTTCATCACAATCTGTAAAACAACCCGTCCAAGTCCATTAAAAATGGCCTAGTTTTTGTGGGAAACCTCCCCATCGGCAACATGATTTTTTTTCCCTCCTACCATTGCATTCGCTGCAGTATTTCACTGGTATTTTATGTTGATTGTGCCACAAATGTTGCTTGTGCCACCAAAAAGATGCATCAGGACATGTGCATGCTCTTGCTCAACTCTCCCACAGTACAGTAAGAATACTGTATGGAAAAATGAATGATTTGCCAAAATGACCAAAATGTAACTCCCTTTTACAAATATTAGTTGAATTTCTTTTACTAGTAATGCGCCTGGGCATGCACTCAATAAGTAAGATAGTGTTAGAAATCAGCCGTTTCATATAGTGGTTGAAATAATGATCACGTACCCGGTCATCAAGGGAGAGAGTAATTCAAATATTTATTGCTGCATTTGATAGTCCATTGTTCATGATGTTACAGACTCGATACTACTCGGTCTTACAAACTCGATCTCAACTCATCTCACAAACAAACTCATCTCAAAGAACTTCTGGTTGTCCTCTACTTTATAGACATTGCAACCCAGAATACACATCACAGTACTGTAAGCCCACTGGCTGATCACTGTCACACTTTGACTGAACATGACTTCCTGTGTACAGATAAATAGATGATCTGTTATTATCTAAACATAACAAGCATAAATTCATACACTTCAACACTAGCCTCTAAATACAGGGGCTAATTAGTTAGCCAACAACCTAGCTAGTTGATAATTAACCCTCCTCTTGTTTCGCTCATAACAAAGTGCCCAGACACATATGCAACAAGCAAGCAAACAAGTAGCAGCAAGCAAAGGAAGTGGATAGCTAATAGGACCCCTAACTATTTCCAACAGAAAGTAATCCTCTACTTAAATATGGCCTTAACTAAGTAGCTTAATGACAAGATAAATACTCCAGTTGCAGGTTAGGTTATCGTTTGAACACTCACCATTTAGGCAACAAACCGTTTGTTTAACTGTGTACATGATAGAAAGCTACAAGCTAGGGTCTGCTAATCTGACCAGCTGCAACTGTATATGTAAACTGTTGATAATTGGATAAGATGACTCGTAATGATGATCCATATACAGTGGTGCTGAAAAGTTTGCATACCTGTGGAGAATTGGTAATATATGTACCATTTGTAAAGAACACGAGTGAGCAGGCAAAAACACATGCCTTTTCTTTCTTATGGGATTCACATTCAACTGTAGGTCATAACAGAATGGCACAATAATAAAACAAAACATGGCAACAAAGAAAAAAATTAACTGACCCCTGTTCAAAAGTCTGCAGACCCTTAGTTCTTAATACTGTGTATTGCCCCCTTTAGCGTCAACGACAGCAGGCAGTCTTTTGTAATAGTTGTCTACGAGGCCCCAATTCTCGAGATGGTATATAGCTGCGCATTCGTCTTGGCAAAATTCCTCCAGGTCATGCAAAGTCTTTGGTCGTCTTGCATGAACCGCCTGTTTGAGATCTCCCCAGAGTGGCTCGATGATATTAAGGTCAGGAGACTGTGATGGCCACTCAAGAACCTTCACCTTTCTGCTGTAACGACTGGAGGGTCAACTTGGCCTTGTGCTTAGGGTCATTGTCGTGCTGGAAAGTCCAAGAGCATCCCATGCGCAGCTTTCATGCAGAAGAATGCAAATTGTCTGCCAGTATTTTCTGTTACATGCTGCATTCATCTTCCCATCAATTTTCACCAGTTTCCCTCGTGCCTTTAGAGCTCACACACCCCAAAAACATCAGCCAGCCACCACCATGCTTCACAGTGGGTATGCTATTCTGTTCACTATAGGCCTTGTTGACCTCTCTCCAAACATAGCGCTTATGGTTGTGACTATAAAGCTCTATTTTGGTCCCATCACTCCAAATTACAGTGTGCCAGAAGCTGTGAGGCGTGTCACGGTGTTGTCGGACATATCGTAACTGGGCTTTTTTGTGGCATTTTCTGGCAACTCGACCATGCAGCTCATTTTTGTTCAAGTATCGTCGTATTGTGCTCCTTAAAACAACCGCACCATCCTTTTCCAGAGCAGCCTGTATTTCTCCTGAGGTTACCTGTGGGTTTTTCTTTGCATCCCGAACTATTCTTCTGGCAGTTTTGGCTGAAATCTTTCTTGGTCTACCTGAGATTCCAGAATTTTCCACTTCTTAATAAGTGATGGAAAAGTACTGACTGGCATTTGCAAGGCTTTGGATATATCTTTTTCATCCCCATGGCTCAGTATCTAGCCTGCTCAGTGCATCCACATGAGAGCAAACAAATTGACTATTTATACACAGAAACTAACTGAAATTTAAAAAGCCACAGGTGTGGGAAATTCAGCTTTAATTGCCATTTTCACCTGTGTGTGTCACCTTGTGTGTCTGTAACAAGGCCAAACATTCAAGGGTATGCAAACTTTTGATCAGGGCCATTTGGGGGATTTCTGTTATCATTATGATTTAAAAAGGAGCCAAACAACTATGTGATGACAAATGGCTTCATATGATCACTATCCTTAAATAAAAGACAGTTTTTTTGCATGATCAGTCATATTTTCAAAATCAATGCCAAAATTTAATAATTTCTGCCAGGGTATGCACACTTATGAGCACAACTGTATGCAATGCTCAAAAAAATTAAGGGAACATGTAATCATCACAGAACAACACCAAGTCAATTAAACTTCAGGAATATCAATCTGTCCAGTTAAGAAGCATAAGCGATTGTGAATCAATGTCACCTGTTTTGGTGCAAATGAAAGTAACAGGTGCACTGGAGAGGCAACAGCAAGACAACCCCCAAAAAGGGAATGGTTTTGCAGGTGGTGGCAACAGACTTGCTCTCTCCTTATCCTTCCTGACTGATTCTCTCTCTAGTATTGCGTTTTGCTAGCGTCCTTGTCACTACTGGTAGCATGAGGCGGTACCTGCAGCCCATTCAGGTTGCACAGGCAGTCCAGCTCTTCTAGGATGGCACATACGTACATGCAGTCGCAAGAAGGTTTGCTGTGTCTACCAGTACAGTCTCAAGAGCATGGAGGAGATACTAGGAGAGAAGCTGTTACACAAGGAGCGCTGGATAGGGCCATAGAAAGGCATCAACCCAGCAGCAGGACCGGTATCTGCTCCTTTGTATGAGCAGGAACAGAAGAAGCACTGCTAGGGCCCTGGAAAATGACCTCCAGCGGGCTACTGGAGTGCATTTTTCTGACCAAACTGTCAGAAACAGACTCCGTGAGGGTGGCATGAGGGCCCGTCCTCTAGTGGGACCTGTGCTCACAGCCCAGCACTGTGCAGCACAATTGGCATTCGCCAGAGAACACCAGAATTGGCAGGGCCTCCATTGGTGCCCCATTCTTTTCACAGATGAGAGCAGGTTCTCACCGAGTTATGCTACCTGCAACATCATCCAGCATGACCAGTTTGCCAGTGGGTGAGTGATGGTGTAGGACAATGCCCGGCCTTCTGTGGCCAGAGGGTGTAGGAAGTTCCAGGATGGTGAAGGCATTGATGCCATTGACTAGCCCTCACATTCCCCAGACCTGAATCCAATTGAGAATCTCTGGGACGTAATGTATCGGTCTATCTGACGCCACCAAGTAGCACCACAGACTGTCCAGGAGCTCACTGATGCCCTGATCCAGGTTTGGGAGGAGATCTCACAGGACACAATCCGCAGTCTCATCAGGAGCATGCCCAGACGTTGTCGGGAGCAGAGTTTACACTAGACTTTTTTTTTTGACGGCCAATATGGCCGTTAATATTCCAGTATTCCGGCCACATAGAACAGCCACCGGACATGTTTTAAATAGCCATATAATAGACTACATTTGAACATCAATAAAACACAAACACTATGATCCAACTAATGTTTTTTATTTCAATTTGTCAGCAGAATGATCTCTTCACAATCTTTGCAAACTTAGCATATAGGCTACAACTAGGGCTGTCGCAAATATTCCATAACTGCCTGATGACAATTATTTGAGCCAGATTACAATTATTTTTATAGACCCTAAAGTTTTTGAACAATATTTCGATTCCAAAATCATGTTTCCAATCTGAGTATGGGATTTTGAAGCCAATGTTAGAAACGTCTCAAATTGCAAGGTATTTATGTCCATAGGATGTCAGAAGGTTATAGGCACAGATCATTTACTGAAACTTGTTTGCTTCTAAATTTCAGTATGTTTAAATCTAGTTTAGAATTGTTTTGCAATGCACCATTATGTAGCCAAATTTTGCAACATTATTATTTAGACAAACGCATTTCATTCGCTTATTCGTCGCAACAACTTTGAACATCCAAGTAAAAAACACTCATGCATGTGTAAAATGTTTTGAAAATATTTTCCTGCACACGGAAAATGGAAATACATTGGCATTATACAATACTTTAGGCATGAGATGCTGGAATGGTCATAAATATCCTTGACTGGACCAATTTGTTTTTACTTGCTGTGGATTCTTAGTAAAATACACAAACACAAACAACATATTGAACGATGCATTTACACTACTTGTGTGTGGAAGTTGAAATGCCCAGTTTATTTGCCCAGTTTCACAAATGTGTGTTAATTAAATGAACTGTTAAATCATATTTCCTGTTTTTAAGTAAAAACATTACTTAATTTAAAAAACATTGTGTAATTGTCCTAAATTCTTATTCTTAGGGGACTCCTTTGTTGTATTTTTGTTCCATAATGCTCCAAATGTTTTCAATGGGTGACAGGTCTGGACAGCAGGCAGGCCAGTTTAGAACACAGACTCTTTTACTACAGAGCCATGCTGTTGTAATACGTGCAGAATGTAGTTTGGCCTTGACTTGCTGAAATAAGCAAAGCCTTCCCTGAAAAAGACGCCGTCTAGATGGCAGCATATGTTGCTCCAAAACCTGTATATATCATTCAACATTAATGGTGCCTTCACAGATGTGCCAGTCACCCATGCCATGTGTACTAATGCACCCCCTGGCTTTTGAACTGTGCGCTGATAACAAGCCGGATAGCCCCTCTCCTCTTTAGTCCGGAGAACAAGTCTATGATTCCCAAAAATAATTTAAAATTTTGATTCTTCAGGCCACAGGAATGTTTTCCACTTCGCCTCAGTCCATCTTAAATGAGCTTGGGCCAGAGAAGGCAGCAGTGTTTTTTGGACCTGGTTTATTTATGGTTAACTTGCATTTGTGGATGCAGCGACATACTCTGTTCACACACAATGGTATTCGGAAGTGTTCCTGAGCCCATGTAGTGATGTCCACTAAATAATCGTGTCTGTTTTTAACGCAGTGCCACCTGAGGGCCCGAAGATCATGGCCATCCAATACTGGTTTTCGGCCTCGTCCCTCAAGTACAGAGATTTCTCCGGATTCTCTGAATCTTTTAATGATATTACGTATGGTAGATGAGATCCCCAAACTCTTTGCAATTTTACATTGAGAAACGTCCAACCTCTTTTTAACGTGTTGCTGGCATCAAATTCAAGGTGGGCATATAATTTTCAAGAAACAATAACATCTCAGTTTCGACATTTGATATGATGCCTTTGAACTATTTTCTATGGAATATAAGGATTAAATAATTTGCACATCATTGCATTCTATTTTTCTTTACATGTTACACAACATCCCAACTTCTTCGGAAACTGGGATGTAGCATTTTAAATATCTAAAGTATCCACAAATTTATACTTAAACATTAACACAGAAATACTGTAGATGGAGCACTTGTTATGGTGGCAACCTGACAGAATTAACAATTATGACTTGGAATAGGACTGGCATTGTTCTGGTTTCCGTCAATTATGTTGCATTTATGGAGATGTTTTCCCCCTTCCAGAGCATTTTCTAAATTCAAACTCCATGCAACCGGACACAACCATTTGGAAGATACTTTCTTCTGAAATCATGTCAAGATTCATCGCAGACACAGGTTAAATGAATATTTTCCTGCTACTCTTGTTACTACCAACTCCAAACCAGATGTCAGCAAATTGGGAACCAAGATTATGGCTTGACCAGCAGAATGAATCAACAACTATCTTTCAACATGAAGCAAGATGCAAGACAGCAGCAGGTCCGTATCTAATGCAGGTCAAGGTGGGTATGATTCACAGGGTCCATGGCTTGGCAGGGCCCACTGAGTGTAAATTCATGGCAACGGCCCTGGACAGCAGTGACAAATAGTGTTGCTATTTGCTGGACTCACTTGCTCTTGGTGGCGTAATCATGGATCTTGTCTAGAAAGAGTTGCTGGATAGGGTCCAGGTTCTTGCCCTTGTTGAAAAGGACAGCAGACAGGCCAACATTCCGGCGCACTGTCAATGACACAGTTGATCGGAGCAGGGTGGACAGTTGGAATAGTTTATGAAGTGCCATACTGTGAAAAGAAATGGAGACAAATAAAAAATGTTAACATCGTATGAAAGCAAACTAAGCAGGTCTACTACTAACACTACTTAACTGAAAACAATGCATGTAGCCGGAGCCACTGGCCATTAACGATCAATTGCTAGCTAGTTGATAATAAGATGTTTGGCTAACTTTATTATTATGAAACCTTTATTTCAAAAAGGAACACAGACTGAGACCAAGGCCTCTTTTACAGCAGGGCCCTGCGTATACATGTTTACTATGGGTGTAACGGTACACGTATCCGTACCATACCGTACGGTAAAGGACGTTCAGTTCGGTACGCATTGTGATCTGAATGAATAGTCTAGTTTTAACCACACACACATTACTTTTTTGTGTGTGAATCTAACATTCTAAACTCAGAGTTCCCCCCCAGAGACGGATCTTGGAGCCGTGACTTAGCAACTGAAGTAGAATAGAACATGTAACTTCGCTTGCCAGCGGTGGGCAACAGCCAATCAGAAAAGGCATGTCGGGTACAGTTCTGTATGTATGCTTGTTTATCCATGCACAGGAAGTCACGTCCATTCAAAGCGCAACAGTAATCAGCCAATGGGCTTACAGTACTGTGTTGTGTATTCTGGATTGCGATGTCTATAAAGTAGAGAAAGACCGAATGGTTCTTTGAGATTGAGTTTGTAAGATCGAGTTTGTAACATCATGAACAATGGACTGTCAAATTCTGCAATAAATAACTGAAATACTCTCTCCCTTGACGACCGGGTACGCAATCATTATTTCAACAATATGTGAACGGCTGGTTTCTAAAACTACTAATAAGCGGGAAGACATTTCATTTTGTATCATGAAGCTACGTCATCATCAAATACACAAGCATTAGCTACATAGCCAGCTCCTACGACACTAGGAGTAGCTACAGCATCGAGACCCAACAGCTGCAATATCTCCAACAGAGCAATTCCAATTTTCATTAACTTTATTATCAGGTGTCCTGTGTGGATTGACATCATTCTACTACTATGTAGCTGTACTTGCTAGCTAGCTACAGGAGCTAGTTAATGTGAACTCCCGGCATTGATAAACACAACAAAGTGTACATGCCCACAAGCGGTTAGCAATGAGCAAATCAAGCAAAAGGCCAAAAAACGGATGACATAAGCAATGGCCTGATGGCCCAGGACCAGTAAAAAAAGTATGTTGGTCAAGTTGACTTGCCAGTCGCTGCCCTGTCCGGGCCAGTGACAATTCCCTGCCAAGACCGACCGAGGGGGGTCATTTTTCAAGGGGACCTAGAACTACAGAAAACAGGCTTTAGATGCACACGATAAGAGCCGCCAAAATTTGCAATGTGTGCTGGCAAAGCGGGTGGTGGACAACCCATCAGCTGGCCACTTCATGACTAGACACAATGGGCAAATAACAACACAATCGAGCGGATGGTAAAGTTAATCAACACCGCATACCACATCGTGAACAATGAGCTCCCCTTCACCGCTTGAGAGAACGGTCGCCTCTTCTGAAGAAGAATGGAGAAGACGTTGGCTCTCAGTACCTCACTGATATAGCATGTCGAAGGTAAGTTACTCAGCTATCTAGCTAAAAGGTTACTGTATCTTTGCTCATGACGGTAGACACAAAGCCCGACTGCTTGAGTGTAATGAGCGAGTTTGAGTGTAATGTCAGAGCTAGCAACCAAGCCACATTAGCTAGCTATGTCCTAGCCAAGCTACAGTAGCTACATGTGACCATCTGCCTAGAGCAGCAAAGCAGGTAACATTACACTAGTTGCTAGCTAGCTAACTTTAGATAGCTAATTTACTAGACTGTTTAAAGTTTTGTATCTGTTGCGAATAAAAAGTACACTGAGGTATGAGTGAATAAGTTAAATACCCCCAATATTGTAGTTGTCCTTGTCTTTTGTTTGTTTTCAGGTTTGTTGATGTTATATTTAATGAGCTGTGTGAGGGCTATGCTGCAGAATTTAAAGCGGCACATTTTTTAAGTGTTCTGTCAGACTCATCTACTGACATGGGTGGTAGAGACCTGGAAGGGGTTTTTGTCAGGATCTTGAGCTGTGGACATCACAAGAACATCTTTATTGGTGTAGAGGAGCTCCAGCACACCACAGCACCTGGCCATTATGCTGCGATGAGCACTGGTAAGCCTGGCTATGGAATCTGTTTGTGTTGCTGCGTTTTCACTTGTTGAGTAACGTTACAACAATAAACAAGTGTTTCTCTGTCTAGAGCATTGGATAAGGCAGACATATCCCAGTGGAAGGAGAAGGTAGTGGGCTTGGGTACTGATGGAGCTGCTGTGATGGTGGGGAGGCTTGGGGGTGTTGCCACACTCCTTCGTGCCGAAGTTCCCCACCTGATAAATATCCAGTGCCTGAGCCATGGCCTGGAGTTGGTTGCCATGGATGCCATGAAAGACTAAGAAAGAATGAGAAAGGCAAGTAACAGGGAAGTAGTAAGCAAACCTAAAGCCACTTCTACATAGTAAACTAGCGTGTCGGGAAAATCATGTTCTACATAAACCAAATTAGTTATGTGCTACTTGAGCTAATTTGTATAATTATCCTAATCCTATATAATTCTAAATCAGGTGATGGACGTACTGAAGGGGCTGTATAAACAGTACCATCACTCTCCAAAAGCGTGGAGAGAGCCGAAAGATCTGGCAGGCGCGCTCTAAAGGTCTGGAAACGGACCAACCTGGGGGGGGGGGGGGGGGGCAAGCTGGCTCCCGCACATGGAGAGGGCACTCAGGGTCTTGTTGAAAAACTACCCCGATGGAAAAGACAATGGAAACAAAGCTAGTAACACATTCCTGTTTGCTAGGTAATCATACTTACAATCGATTTCTGTCAACATTAATTCTTATGTGGTTGTTTACATCAAACAGATCGGCAAGTGCAGAAATGATTTGGCGAGCCAAGCAGTGCCTTCAGGTTTTGAAGGACTTTCAACACCTTCTTATCATGGTGCTGGTCCAACACGTCATGGAAGTTTAGAGTTGGTAAGTTTCTATTAAATGCAACTGTCTGATCAGTTTATTTTGACTGTAAGTTGCAGTGTAGTGTACCTAAGTTGAGTCATGTTTTGATTCTTGTAGTCTGAGTCTCAAGCTGCAAGAGGATGGGCTTACACTGCCAGAGGCACTGTATGCCTTTGAAACAGCAGTGCTTAGGCTGACAGCCATGAAGACAGAGGCAGGGCAGTGTGTGGAGGGCTTCCTAGCAGAAACCCAGAATGGAACCTATCACAATGTAGAGCTGTTGAGGTTCAGGGAGAGCAGAGCAGAGTTTTACGGGTATATATTTAAACAGGAAGGATGACAGAGGAATTTTTTAAGGGGGTAAATTCTCAGACATATTATAATTAATTGTATTTTTCCTTCAGTGTGAAGAGGAAGCTCCTGTCCAGTGTGGTTGCCAGACTACAGTCCCGATTCAAGGGAGTTGAATCTCATCAGGTGCTGCAGGCTGCAGAAAAACTGGTGGATCCTCACGAGTGGCCTGCTGCTGACCATCAAGAGCTAGCCAGCTATGGCAGGGACCACCGTGCCACAGTCTGTGAGCACTTTGCCAATGTCCTCGATCGCATAGGATGTGACCGGGACAAAGCAAGGCGTGTGGAGTGGCCTGGTGCTAAGGTGATGATCAAGTCCTTACCTCAGGGCCTACAGAGGAATGCTTGGCAGGACTTATTCCTGGATAATGAGAAAAGGAGCAGCTTCCCCAACGTTCTTCACATCGTGGAGCTCATCTTGGTCCTGCCTCTATCCACAGCAACGGTCAAGAGGGTCTTCAGTGCCATGAAGCGGACCACGACTGACTGGAGAAGCAACCTGAGCTTGCTCTTCATTAGCTTGGAGGGTCCCGACTTAGAGCACTTCAACCCCATGCCATACAGTGAATGAAAATGAATTGATATGAATACAATCAAAATAATGATTCAGTTTGTTGTTTAGGCTAATCATTTCATATATACAATTAATAAATAAAATTTTTTGGAAAACTTTTTATTCTCTTTCTTTCAGGGCTAGTAAAAATATACAAGGGGCCAGTAAAACTCTGATCTACTGGCCCAGAGGGCCAGTGGGGATGGGTTTTTTTTTTACATTGAACACTGCATCCCCAGATAGACTAGCTCTCTATAGCTAGCAACCAGGAACCCTAAGCTAACGTTAGCAAAGCTAAGAATAATGTTGAACTCTGAGTTAGCGCTGTTTTTTGGAACAGGTAATTCTATTTTTCATATTATTATTCGGAACTTCATTCTCTATCAGGCATTGGTGCGGAACCACTTTCTGACCGGTGAGTAATTGCGAAAATACTGTAATTGTTTTTTTACTGAAAAAATCCTACCTAATGCATGCTTTAACTACAGTGGCAATGGGTAGTTGGTAACTTCATAATAAATTAAAAGAAATGTTAGATTTGCATGTCTTTTTCCACTGTACTGAAATCGTACACGGGTGTAATTCCCTCAGTGGCCTCAGGTTTATAGTGGATATTGGGCCTGGCAAGGTCTGCGATGTCCCTTAGGTGTGGTAAACTAAACACCCGTGTTCAAAGCAATGTACTTTGTCTTGTGCTTTCTGTGAGCGTCTTGTCTGTTCTGTGTTTTTAATCATTGAACCTAAACTGTATGTGTAAATATTAGGGGTGTAACGGTACGCAAGGTACGATTTCAGTACAGTGTAAAAAGACATGCAAACGTAACATTTATTTTAATTTATTATGAGGTTACCAACTTTATATACATTTATAGTATCTCACAAAAGTGAGTACACCCCTCACATTTCTGCAAATATTTGATTACATCTTTTCATGTGACAACACTGAAGAAATGACACTTTGCTACAGTGAAAAGTAATGAGTGTACAGCTTGTATAACAGTGTACATTTGCTGTCCCCTCAAAATAACTCAACACACAGCCATTAATGTCTAAACCGCTGGCAACAAAAGTGAGTACACCCCTAAGTGAAAATGTCCAAATTGGGCCCAATTAGCCATTTTCCCTCCCCGGTGTCATGTGACTCGTTAGTGTTACAAGGTCTCAGGTGTGTTAAATTTGGTGTTATCACTCTCGCACTCCCTCATACTGGTCACTGGAAGTTCAACATGGCACCTCATGGCAAAGAACTTTCTGAGGATCTGAAAAAAAGAATTGTTGCTCTACATGAAGATGGCCTAGGCTATAAGAAGATTGCCAAGACCCTGAAACTGAGCTGCAGGTGGCCAAGACCATACAGCGGTTTAACAGGACAGGTTCCACTCAGAACAGGCCTCGCCATGGTCGACCAAAGAAGTGGAGTGCACGTGCTCAGCGTCATATCCAGAGGTTGTCTTTGGGAAATAGACGTATGAGTGCTGCCAGCATTGCTGCAGAGGTTGAAGGGATGGGGGGGTCAGCCTGTCAGTGCTCAGACCATACGCCGCACACTGCATCAAATTGGTCTGCATGGCTGTCGTCCCAGAAGGAAGCCTCTTCTAAAGATGATGCACAAGAAAGCTCACAAACAGTTTGCTGAAGACAAGCAGACTAAGGACATGGATTACTGGAACCATGTCCTGTAGTCTGATGAGACCAAGATAAACTTATTTGGTTCAGATGGTGTCAAGCCTGTGTGGGGGCAATCAGGTGAGGAGTACAAAGACAAGTGTGTCTTGTCTACAGTCAAGCATGGTGGTGGGAGTGTCATGGTCTGGGGCTGCATGAGTGCTGCCGGCACTGGGGATCTACAGTACATTGAGGGAACCATGAATGCCAACATGTACTGTGACATACTGAAGCAAAGCATGATCCCCTCGTTTTGGAGACTGGGCCGCAGGGCAGTATTCCAACATGATAACGACCCCAAACACACCTCCAAGACGATCACTGCCTTGCTAAAGAAGCTGAGGGTAAAGGTGATGGAATGGCCAAGCATGTCTCCAGACCTAAACCCTATTGAGCATCTGTGGGGCATCCTCAAAGGGAAGGTGGAGGAGCGCAAGGTCTCTAACATCCACCAGCTCTGTGATGTCGTCATGGAGGAGTGGAAGAGGACTCCAGTGGCAACCTGTAAAGCTTTGGTGAACTCCATGCCCAAGAGGGTTAAGGCAGTGTTGGAAAATAATGGTGGCCAAAAAAAATATTGACACTTTGGGCCCAATTTGGACATTTTCACTTAGGGGTGTACTCACTTTTGTTGCCAGCGGTTTAGACATTAATGGCTGTGTGTTGAGTTATTTTGAGGGGACAGCAAATTTACACTGTTAAACAAGCTGTACACTCACTACTTTCTATTGTAGCAAACTGTCACTTCTTCACTGTTGTCACATGAAAAGATATAATCAAATATTTAGAAAAATGTGAGGGGTGTACTCACTTTTGTGAGATTATATATGTGTGTACACACACACACACGTGTGTGTATATGTAAGTATGTATAAATATGTGTACACACACACACACACACACACACACACACACACACACACACACACACACACACACACACACACACACACACACACACACA
>JACXGI010003353.1:0-21522 GCA_016801175.1 Esox masquinongy | reverse complement strand
GAACAATCAGAAATGTTCAGCACTGCAAGCCTTACCCCAAAAGTTTTGCTAGTCTGGGAAAGTCCTACCTCCCGAGCAGGGACTGTTTTGGGGTAAAATGTAGTTCCGGGTTCTAGACCCTAGTTCCTGCGGTGGAAACGCAGTGAGTTCCTCGAAAGGTTCCTGGGTACAGTTCCTGCGGTGGAAACGCGGCTTAGGAAACAGCTGATGACTCCAGTAAAACAGAAAACCTACAAAGGCTCTGGGAAGAAATGGGGAGGGCTACATAGAACCCAAATAAAGACAAAGAGAGAGGATGGGGCGTATATGCCATATGTTACTGGTAAACCAATCATAGAACAATTATGTATCTTTTCTGCCCTTTATTTTCACTTCTGGTTAGATGCTAACTGCATTTCGTTGTACTCTAATTGTACTGCTCAATTGCAATAAAGTTGAATCTAATCTAATGTGTGACTCCTTCATAAACCTCATGAATAAAAAAAAACTTCATAGAAGTGCCTAGAGAATTCCATAACGAGAGATCAATAGACGACTCGACAAGAACTGTGATCTGACTCTAGGCTACCGGATCCTCCCAGAACCCGACGCTGTCTGTACTGCTGATTGACTTCCCCAAATAAATGAAGTAATTCCTCTGCCATAAGTGAATTCTCTGGGGTTCAATCTCAGATAGGGTCAAAAGACACATTGTCTGAGGTATCGCTTCCTGAGACAGATTATGGAACCTTGATCACTTGCCATAAAAAGATCTAACGCCAGGAGTGTCAGAAGGTCGGCTTAGTTACATAAGTTAGTTACATACTAGTTTAACCTAAGATAGGGTCAAAACATGCAGGTTGTCTGATGTATCGTTTACCGAGATGGATTGTGGAACCTTGATCACTTGCCATAAAAAGATCTGACCTCAGGTAGTGTCAGAGCAGACATTGCCCTGAGTGCCAAAAGGTTGGCTTAGCGCCAGGCAGGAGGTAAAGAGGCTGTTCAGGAATAGTGAGCTTTGGCTGAGAAAGACCTGCACCTTAGAGAACACCAGACAGTCATCTAAACTGACTAAAAAGGGCCCTAAGGACTAGTTAGCACCAGCAGAAGTACGATATGAGCGACCTTCAGTACCTCAGGCTCGGTGAGTGAACTGATTCTTAAAAAAAACCAAGATAAAAAATCTTGTTAAGCTGAAGGAAAACATTGTTGTATACTTCATCAACTGATTGTCTTGGAAAGCATTTGAAAACAATTACATAGAACTAATAGCAATTTAATTTGTTCATAGCGCTGTAGGCTAAATGTGTCCAGTACAATTCTCAAATGTCCAGGGAAACAATGAGCTGCCGGTCACATTGTCCAGAGACAAAGTCCAAAACACAACCATTTCTACACTCCTTATTGCTATAGAATTCTTACTAATGCCTCACTCTACGTCAGTGTTTCTCAACCCTGCTCCTGGGCAACACCCTGCCCTGCATGTTTTAGATCTCTCCCTGCTCTGTCACACCTGATTCAAATGATCAGCTCATTATCAAGTCCTTCATGATCTACATCAGGTATGTTAGGGCAGGGAGAGATCTAAAACATGCAGGGCAGGGGGGCTTCCAGGAGCATGGTTGAGAAACACTGCATCTACGTCATACACCAACATTCTATGAAAGTATGGAAATGTGCAAATTACCACATTAATGTGAACGCCTGCCAGAAAATATTGCAAATGGAGTCATGTTGTTACTGTGTGTATTTTAATATTTTTAATAAGATTTCACGCAGTTAAAATGTTGTCATGTCCTTTAAATGACGTAATTCAAGCAACCCTAAACTAAGGTCGCAGCTTATTCTGACGAACTACCGCTCCTACCTTAACTTTTAGAGAGCATATACATACATTATCAAGTATATGTAAATCTACCACACATTTCTGTAGCAAAAAAAAGCACATGCCTGGAATCACAGACAGCCAGATTTAGGATTTAGCTTCAGATTTAGGGGAAAACAACACTTAAAGAAACGTATCTTTTCGTTAAAGCAGCATAGCTAGCTTAGATTAGCGTGGCATGATTCGCCCCCTCGGTCAACCGTCAGTGTCTGTATCATCATTCAAGTATTACTTACTAGCTTACTTTATTTTTCCTAGAAATGGTATGAGGAACATGCACACGCACGACTCATTCTAAATAACACTGATGTTAAAGCGGCGAACATGCATTCAGTTTTCATGCAATATACCACTCACCTTGGATTCGACACTCGTACACACAGCAATAAATTCGAAGAAAAGCATTGTGGGTGGTTATGGTTGGTCGCACTCAAAGTGCGTCACCGGGTCTTCCTAAATACACGGCATTTCACCCGAAGACGCGGCATTCTGATAGAAGTTCCTCATCTATCTTGACATGCTCTTCAAAGCACAAGTGGGATATCATGAGAATAATAATTGCTTGAGCTATTGCTTTGCATATAGAATGACATGATTTATAATGTAATGGGAAATTACAGGTTTCTGAGTTTTCTGAGTTTTAATCAAATCAATCAAGTATCTAATATGTTTTTTTTTTCAAACCATCCAAGGATGAATAGAGATATGTCTTTGAATATGAATATAAGATATGTCTTTAACAACAATATCCAAAGGAGTGTATTGTGTGTGTCAAGGTTTTGTGAAAAACATAATGTCCATGCTTGTTCATGAAATTTAGATCATTTGACGGGTAACTAATTACGTTGGAGATTTGCATTTCAGTAAAAATCGATGACCACCTTGTTTCTAAACATTTAAGCTAGGAATAATAGAATTTGAGTTCATTGTTATATTTTCAACTACGATGGTCTTACTAGCATGGGGTGCCCCCTGACTACCAGTGCTCCACCTCAACCCATACCAGGGCCCTTCAACAACCTGTACCAAGGCTCTCTCATTAAACATTGTGAAATGTTTAAAGAGAGAGGTCATACCAAGGTTTGGTGTACCAGAAATTCTTCCATCTGATCAAGGGCCACACTTCAAATATGAACTGATGAAAGATCTTTGCCAAGCACTAGGCATTCATCAAAATGATGTAATAATATAGGCGATACAAATGGACTGAAAAAATCTATACAATGCATTTCCATTCTCTGTTGAGGTGTAGCCAAAATAGGACTGGGTTATGTTTTTATGAGTAAAACATCTCAATAGATGCATTGTTTATGTCTCATTCTCATTCTGGTATTATACAATATTGAAATAGATTAATGGCAAAAGCCACAAAATTGTTTATAGTTTCAACTTGCTATGATTTCGCTGTTTGCCAATACCCAAATGTGTGACACAGTTATAAATTAAGATTTTACTCTGATGGAAATATTGCACTATTTGAGATGATGGTCATCTGGAGTCGCTTTCCCATTCCAAATGGAGAACTACATGTACATGAAATTGCAAGACAATTGAGTCCATCTAAATTATGAAACACAACCAATACTCGCTTTATGTTAGAATCAACTGGCCAATGGTAAATGTATTGTCTTTGTGTTTATACATTTAAATGTCATGTGTTTGTGTTATGTCCAAATGTTGCAAACTGCCTGCTTAACAAAACTAACAACTAACTGCAAGCCTGCTTATTTGTGCTATTTG
Source organism: Esox masquinongy (assembly GCA_016801175.1). Lineage (NCBI taxonomy): Eukaryota > Metazoa > Chordata > Actinopteri > Esociformes > Esocidae > Esox > Esox masquinongy. The sequence goes on along the minus strand of JACXGI010003353.1, from coordinate 17,915 downwards.
TTCTGTATGTCTGGATGTTCGGTGATTTACAAGTTAATGACTTCAATTATAAAAAAAGAGAAAGAAACTGTTTCTTTTTTTTTCATGATGACATTTGTAAAATGGTTGTTCCCAATTTAGGCTAAATATACTACTAGTCTCTATAAGAAAAATAAATGAATTAAAAGACATGGTAATGGTAGGCTGTATTGACAGTATCCTACTTTTGTTTTGATTTTATTTGACTTCTTTTGTGATCAAAATGCTGAATTATTAATCAGAAGTTTAATCATTTGGATAGGATTAAGAATCATTGTTTTAATGGAGTTAGCCTAGTTTGCATAGATAACAATATTTTACATTACACATCTACAGTTAAATAAACAAAGGGATACAGAATTTAAAAATTTTAAGTTTTGTTTTTAGTTTTGTTTTCCTCTCAAAGTAAAAAAAGAAGAAAAAAGGAATAGAGAAAGACATGCTTGATTAAGAAACAACTACAAGACTGGGGTTTAACAGAGGGTTTGCTGGGGGTTTGCAGGTGTATAACCACAGTTTATTTCTTTCATTTGCGTTTTGAAAATCCATCGCTGGTGACCCTAATAATCGCAGGCAATGTTTGCGCCGGTAAAATTAATTTGTGTGCGGGTGTTCAAGATTGCGAACGTGCATTCCCGTGCCTTGGCTTTCTGCAACGTTTTGACAATTGGTTGGTGGTTGTGGAGCAAAACATTAGACTACTGCAGATTTAGTGTACGCGCGAAAAACTATGGATATCTTGAATTTCTATACAATAATGTCAATACCCTTTTCGAGAAATTGCAATTTATTTTTCAACAATGTTTTGAAGCAATTAAAAACATGAATAATACACAAATAACAGAATAGGCTAACACATCCTTAGATTTTGGGTTATGTTCAGATAAAAAGTCAGATTCTGGAAGATGGAGAGTTACTGGATTCATTGGAATGACTGAATATCTGACAGACCTTTAGCGTGTAATGTAGAGATTTAGCCCAATCATATTGAAGTAGAAAGCAATGGTTTAGAAATCCTTTCCAAAGGCACTGTACATAACCCATAAGGTAAAACGCGAATTCCGTTTTTGGCCAGCTATGTAAACTCTAACATTGATTGATCCCGCAAAAGGTATTTAATTGGTTGTAGGCTATTCCTATTTGTTTTCTAATGCCTCTTAACATAAAAGTAATCGGATTACGTTACTGAGTTTGAGTAATCAAAAAGTTACGTTATTGATTACAAATGTGGACAGGTAACTTGTAACTGTAACGGATTACATTTAAAAAGTAACCTACCCAACCCTGTGTCAATGTCTGTTTTGAGACTGTGTGGTGACGTGAGCTTTTCTATAAAGATAAGAATCGTAATTCTTCGTGTCGGTGTTGTTTTGTTGCTTTCGTTTTTGCCTCTCCTTTAACCCGTCATCATAGAGGCACATTTTTTTGTTGTTTTGATCCGTTTGTTTGTTTGCGTCCCCCCCCCCACTGCACTGCCTAGTTTGAGATGAGTCAGGCTGGGCACAGGGATGGGGCTGGAGCCTTGGGTCGTGCGCCGGAGCTAGAGGATAGACTTCATGTCACGGAGAGACAGATCGCCGAATTGGTAACAGCGTTCGGCGAGATGATGTCGCACATGACAGCACGGTCTGGAAGGGAGAGCCCCATTGAGCCAGCCAGAGTTGCTGCGCCTCCTGTTTTCGACCATGTGGAGTCTAGCTGCGCCCAGGAAAGAGAACTCCAGAAAGCCTTGCCTGATAAATATGATGGTAATCCGGAGGGTTGTCGTGGTTTCCTTCTCCAATCTGAATTGTATTTTGGAGATGAACACTACACATTATGAGAAGGTGACCATGATAATCACTTTCTTAACTGGGTGCACCCTCGATTGGGTAACTGCGGTATGGGATGGGGGGTCTGGGGAATTGAGGTCGTTTCTCAGTTTTATTGCACAGTTCCGAGCCGTGTTTGACCATCCCGCAGGGGGGCGGGATGGGGCAAGTGGCTTAGGCGCCTTAGGCAGGGAATGAGCACGACCTCGGAGTACACCCTGTCATTCCGGACAGTGGCGGCGTCCAGTGGCTGGAATGAGCCAGCTCTGCGGACTGCTTTTCGCAGGGGACTGCGAACTGAGGTCCAGATGGAGCTAGCATGTGTTAACGATTCCATGCCGCTGGATGTCTACATCGCCCGGGCCATGGCCAGCAACGGACAGCTCCGGGACCATGACCGTTTGATGCGCTGTGTCCATCCTTCCTCCTCTCGAACGGAGCTGGAACCTGAGCTCATGGAGCTGGGAATTATGAGGCTCACTGCAGAGGAGAGAGAGCGATGGAGTCAACGGGGTCTGTGCCTGTTCTGCGGTGAGAAGGGGCACTTCCGGAAGGGGTGTGCCTCGGCCCAGGCGCGGAGCAGGAAGGGGGTGAGTAGCCAGGCAGCACATGCTGGCACAGTGGGTGCCTTGTGTTTACATGTTTACAACATAGCAAGCCCATTCAGTTGCTCTGTGGTGTTGTTTGGTGGCTTTCCCCACAGCCCTGATTGAGCTGCGGGGAGCTTCATCGACCGTTCCCTGGTATCCGTTCTCGGACTGCCGTTGCGCCGTTTGAGGTCCTCTATGCCCATCCAGGCTTTAGATGGCTGTCCCGTAGGGTCCGGTTCCATTACCCACGTGACCCGCCCGCTCACTCTCACCATCAACGGCTGCCATCGAGAGAGACTGGAATTAATGGAGATGACGTCTTCCATACACTCCATCATCCTGGGTCTTCCATGGCTCCAGGAACACAACCCCAACATCGCCTGGTGCAAGCGGAAGATCCTGGGATGGTCCCCAGAGTGTCGGAAGACCTGCCTGGAAAGCCCGGATGGCACCCTCCCAGCAAACATCCCGCCTGAGTATGCAGACTTGGGCGGGGTGTTTTCCAGCGAGAAAGCCAGGTGTCTCCCTCCTCACCGTTCCTGGGACTGCGCCATTGACCTCATACCAGAAGCCATGCCCCCATGAAGCCAGATCTACCCCCTCTTGGTGGCCGAAAATGAAGCCATACAGACCTACCTCAGAGAGACGCTGGAGTAGGGACACATCCACCACTCCACCTCTCCTGCTTCAGCGAGCTTCTTCTTTGTCAAGATGAAGGACAAGGGGCTTCGGCCCTGTTTTGACTACCGGGGGCTGAACAACATCACGATCAAGTACTGGTACCCGATGCCTCTCGTCCCATCGGCCATCGAGCAGCTGAGGGGGGCACGCTTCTTCACTGAACTCGACCTCTGGAGTGCCTACAACCTTGTGCGGATCCAGGAGGAGGATGAGTGGAAGACAGCCTTCAGCACAACGTCGGGCCACTATGAATATTTGATTATGCCATACGGGCTGGCCAACGCCCCTGCTGTTTTCCAGTCCTTCCTCAACGAGGTGTTCTGGGATATCAGTTCCGGCATATGTTGGGGAGGTATGTGGTGGTGTACTCCCCAACATACCCGGAGCATGTGGCCCACATCTGTGCTGTCCTACAATGTCTGCTCGACCATCAGCTCTGCGTCAAAGGCGAAAAGTGTTCATTCCACCAGCCCACTGTCTTCTTCCTGGGATCCTCCGGATGGGGAACTGAAGGTGGAGGCGGTGAGGTCATGGCCAGTCCCGAAGACCATCAAGGAACTACAGGCCTTCCCCGGATTTGCCAACTACCGCCGGTTCATCAGAGGATTCAGCACCATCGCCACGCCACTCACGTCACTGCTGAAAGGCCAACCACAGTGCCTCCACTGAACCCCGAAGGCAGAGAAGGTCTACCTCGACCTGAAGGGCAGATTCACCACCGCTCCAAAGCTGCGCCATCTGGACCCGCTCAAGCCCTTCACGGTTGAGGTGGACGCGTCCGGGGTGGGGGCGGTCCTCTCCCAGCAGGTTCCACCCCTGTGCGTATTTCTCCAGGAAACTGACTGCTGCGGAGAGGAACTATGACGTGGGTGACCGTGAGCTACTGGCGGTGAAGTTGGCATTGGAGGACTGGCTCGAGGGTACTGTTCACAGTCCTGACAGAGCACCGGAACCTAGAACACGTCAGGGCTGCGTGGTGCCTCAACTCCTACCAGGCCAGATGAACCCTGTTCTTTGAGCACTTCCAGTTCACTCTGATGTACCGACCGGGTACAAAGAACGTCAGGGCAGTCCCCTCACACCTGTTTTGAGTTAGTGATCATGATGTCTATTTCGGTTGCTCATTTTCACCTATACCTCACGGGTTATTGTGTCTATGTCTGTTTTGAGACCGTGTGATGCCGTGAGCTTTTCTATAAAGACAAGAAACGTAATTCTTCGTGTCAGTGTTGCTTTGTTACTTTCGTTTTTGCATCTCCTTTACCCTCATACCTCACAATCTCTTCAACCAGTCATGTTAGAGAAACAAAAATAACTATGTATTTATTTGACTGTAGCTTTACTAATTCATCCACTTTGGGAAAATTACCTAATTTATGAACAATATAGAGGGAGAAGTCTTTAAAATCTTAGCTAATGACACTACAAAACACATTTTGTTCATATTTTTGTTCATATTTTTCTTTTTTGTAAATGCATCATTGTTTGAAAAAATAAATGTAAATCACTTGTGATTATTTCACACAACTTAGATATTTCTTTCTGACATTTTGTTATTGGTCGAGTGTACATTTTAGTATTGCAGTAGCCTTTATGTTAGGGCCCAGGAGAATAGCTAAACTTATGCAATGTTTTGTCTTCTCCTTAGTCCTGCAAGGATGGTGTGGCGTACTTCTAGCTCAATGCATGGAAACAAATTGGGAACAATCATATTAAGTGAAATCTTTTGCAACCTTTCCCTTTGGCACCTTTTGAGTTCCAGAACCAGATTTGTGGCATAACAGACGTTTTGTTGGAGAAAAGGTGCAAGGCCTGACCCCCTTGTTATGTCTGGAACACATCTCCAATCAATGGTGAGACACAGGGGCGCAAAAATGGGGTATGCAGTACATGCAGTGCATAGGGGTGCTGCACGGGGGGTGGGGCGCCATTGTGCAGTTCATTTCTGAAGTATCTCTGTCGCTCAAAAAATAAAAAAGTCACGGTATGTTTGTGAATGGGCGTTCGATTTACATTCGAGAGAAACGGAGGAGAATGTTAAAATTGAGCCTGCCCACCAAACACAACGTAGTTATTGGGCTTTTCGACACATCCGCTGTTAATGCATACCAGCACGTTATGTCTTGCAACGCGCAGTCAAACACGATATCAGAAACCACTGGATGTGGTTTTAGTAAATTACCTCATTCAGAGGTCATTCAATAATTCCAGAGGCTAAGTCATTTATTTACTAGTGATGGAAAGTTTGCTTAGAACCAATCATTTGGAATTATTAAGCATTTTCTGCTTCTGTTTCTATTGAAAGTAATGATGCAGATAAAATTAAATTAATAATTTACACTTTAGCAAATAAAACCTTTTTATTGCTTTGTACAAAAAACAAATCTTAAAGACATGATCTACCATATCTTTTAGTTTTTAATAATTTTAGCACTTTTAAAAATATGTATTTTGTGGTTTTTAACCATTCTTTCATAATATATATGCAAGTAGGTTCATACTGAAAGTTAACATTGTGTATAACACTAAGATAATGGTCCGTTCACTCAGCCATGAAGATGGAGAGGACAACGAAGAGATGATAGAAAATGACAAAGCAGGTGAAGAGAACAGGTAGGAACGGGCCACATTATGACTAAAAAGTGTCAAGAAAGATTGCAGATTAGAGTATTGCAGATTTAAGGTATTTATTTTGTGAACTATCTTGTCCGTTTACTCAGCTATAAAGATGAAAAGCACAGAGACGAGAAAGCAAATTAATCCAGAGCAGGCGAAGAGAACAGGTAGGACTGGTCACACAGGATATTATGAATTGCATTACAGATTAGGGTATTGCAGACTTAGATATTGGTTTGTCTTTCAAAAATCTAGTGCATGGAATGATGGAGAGCCACATCTTTAGAATGACACCAGTGGAGAGGAGATAGAAATGACAGGAGAATGTAGAGATGCAACAGAGGAGGTAGCACAAGAAAGACCTGAGTCAGAGGACCCATCAGACTGGCCTGCACCCCATCAAATTATTGACACTTTTAGGCAAAAAATTACTGAGAAAGGGCCTTTGAAATGTCCTGAAGGACCATATCCTAGATCTGAGAAGAGTAACAGGCGCTTTCCTAAAGCCTATTGTTATCGCTTATTATCAAATGGGGAGAGATTTGAGTGAGACTGGTTGTTGTATTCCAAAAAAGCAAATAAAGTGTATTGCTTTGCATGTAAATTATTTGGTGGAGTCAAAGCTTGTGACAAACGGCTTGTGTTGGGATACAACAATTGGCAGTGTCTTTCAAAAACACTACAACATCATGAAACAAGTAACTATCATATTGCAGTTAGAAAGAATAATTGACCGTGAATTGCAAAAGGTGATTGATGCAGAAAAGTCTCGCTGGAGAAGTGTGTTGACAAGATTGATTGACTGCATTATTTTTTTAGCTGAACGAAACTTACCACTGAGAGGGAAGAAAGAACAATTGGGGAACCCTAAAAATGGCAATTTCCTTGGCTTAATTGAGCTGCTAGAATGTATGATGTTACAATGTCAGAGCATCTAAGAGAAACATCTTAAAAAATAAATTACATCTTACCTGTCGTGGTGTACCCAAAATTAGTTTTTGCAGTCCATATCTGAATGCATTGTCAGCAAAATCTGTACACACATTAAAGCTGGAAAATATTTTGCTGTTGAATTTGACTGCACTCCTGACATTTCAAAACAAGAGCAGGCCTCTGTTATAATAAGTTATGTCCACACAGATGAAAGTAAAAAAGCAAGTGCACAGGAATCATTTGTTGGCTTCACTGCTGTGAAGGACACAACTGGTCAAGACCTAGCAGAGACACTGATTAAGTGATTGAGAAGAATTTAGGATTGGAGTTAATTAATTGTCGTGGACAGAGCTATGACAATGCCTCCAATATGAGAGGGATTCAGAAAGGTGTCCAAGCTTTGATTCTAGAGAAAAACCCAGAGGCATTATTAATTTCTTGTTGTAAGCACAGCCTTAATCTGCTTTTATGTGATGCAGCATCCTCTAACAGAGTATGTTTGACTTTCTTCGGCACTCTTCAGAGATTGTATACAATCTTCTCCTCATCGGTCAAAAGATGGGATATTCTGAAAGAATTTGTTGAAATTACACTGAAGCCACTGAGTGACACCAGGTGGGAGGGAAAACTGGATTCCGTTAAAGCCTTGCGCTTTCAGCTTGGGGAAGCTCTTGACGCTTTGGAAAAGATTGAAAAAGTGGCTAAAGATGGTAAAGTTGCATTAGAGGCTAAATCAGTCTCTGCAGAAATTGTGTGCATGGAATTTCTTGTCTGTTTGATAATTTGGTATGACATTTTGGCTGAGATCACACATAAGCAATGCACTACAAGCAGCAGATATGTCTTCGGACACAGCCTTTCTGCTGGTCAGTTCTCTGAAAGACTTCTTGGTTCAGTACAGAAAGGAGGGATTTCAAAAATCCATGTCCATAGCACGCAGTATGGCAACTGAATTTAAAACGCCTCCGCAAACAGAAGAAATTCCATGATGAAACCAGCAATTACAGTGCCAATGAAGACCCTGAGATGCATTTGAGGTGTAGGGTGTTCAATGTAATTATTGACACAGCTATCCAGGAACTTAGTGACCGATGTAAAAATATTGCCTCTGAAATTATGTCTCTGAAATTTAGATTTTTAATCAAGATGGAAGCCATGACAAAAGAACTGGAGGAATCTGTAATGAGGTATGCACTTACAACAGGTGACATTTCAAGAGACATCATTCAGGAAATCTACCCTGCAAGCCGAATTCTCAAAAGGCACACAAAAGCCATTGCCAAGCTGAGCTTTATTCGACAGGAATATCCCAAATTTGACAGTAGTCTTAAGAATGTTTCTAACAATGCCACTAACAGTTTCCTCTGCTGAAAGATCTTTCAGCAAACTGAAACTTATAAAAACATACCTTCTTTCAACTATGAACAATGATTGCTTGACCCAGCTGGTGATCATCTCAATTTTATATTTTAAAATATACTTGGAATGACTCCAAAGGCCATAAAACTTTATGGATTAATTTTTGCCGGACCACATAAGCGTAGCCGGCTAAGAAGAGTGAATGTTTCTTACTGAGTGAGTGACTGACTGACTTAACTGACTACTCCTTGTTAAAGAGCGTAGTGGTTAGAGAAGCAGACTTGTGAATTATAGGTCCCGAGTTCATATCTCCTCGCAGGCGAAGCGAAGTAAGCATTTCTTGATAGTTATTGTATCAATGTCATTTACGAATTAAAGAAAAAAGTACATTGTTATGCCATGAAAGAAAAAAATACGTTCCTATGCCCTGAAATGAAATAGCTTTGGCAGACTAGCTAGTAATTGCTCAATTCCTATGACTATTCCAGTAAGTTAGTAGATACTGGTAAAGCCTGTTAAATAAATAAGCTATTAAAACGGCTAGTGGCAAACAAAGATTTTTTCAGGATAGAGGCTATACTGACACGATGAGAATGTAGAGCTCTGTGGTGTAGTGGTTAGTGACACAGTCTTTCAATTGGGTGACTCAAGTTCGAATCTTAAAAGGGCAATACTTTTTATTGCGGTCCAGCTGAACTAGGCTTGCCTGGTTTCTTGTTTTATTTGTATTTTGTGTGTATATATAGTTTATGAAGACTATTCACAAAGCCTATTCCATATTATACACATATAATTATGCTATAAACAAACACTTAAGCATCCTCAAAACAAAATGCTTAAAAAAACATACTAAATGAAGGATTTTTAAATGTAAAAATGCATAAAGTTTTCTGTGAGGGTTAGCATTACTGGATAGAATATACAGTGGCAAAAAAAGTATGTGAACCTTTCATGTCTTTATTGAACACATCTCATTAAACACTCACAGTGCTGTGGAAAAAGTAAGTGAAAACTTTATAACCCCCAGATCTTGATGTATCGTGTTGCCTTCTTGAGCATCATTTAATGTTTCATAATTTAATTTTTTTTGTAATGGTTGTGTATGAGTCCATCAATTGTCCATCAATTGATCAATGTGAAAACATGGATCTGAAAATCATCCAGTCACTGTTGGAAAGCGGTCAAATATGCAGAAGATGCTGGAAAACCAAAAAATATGCAGGACCTGGAGGATTTTTCTGAAGAACAATGGGCAGTTTAACTGCTCAGAACAAACAAAGACCCATGAAGAACTATCACAAAACTAAAAAATCATTGTGGATGATCCAGGTAACAACAAGGTAGTCACAAAGTTCACTTTTTCCATGTAGCATATTTCTCTCGTATTTACATGTCCTCTCGTATTACATGTGGCATATTTCTCTCGTATTTACTTCCCCTTCACTGTTCCTGGGGGTGGGGGTGCCAACACTGATCTTGAATACCCCTCAGAAAATGTCCAGTTGTGCCCCTGGTGAGACAGAACAGCACAAATTGAAATTGAACCGGCTTGAGCCTTGTGCCCAAGAGAAACAGACTTGGGGCACAGAGTGGCTCACTACAGAAAGAGATGAAATGTGTTTGTGTCAAAGTTTCTACAGCATCAAGATCAAGGCAGAGAGCCCTTGGGGTCGATACGAACGAGGAAAACAACAGGTCTATGTGCCAGGTAAAGGGAGAGGACTGGGGAGTAACTTCACACTTAATTTTAGACTTTGACATGCATTGGGATAGAGGTTGTGTTAGGTGGAGCGGGATGTCAGAACTTGTAACTAAAATGTATTAGCCAAATTAATATTCAAGCTAAAATTGGGGTGTGAGGTGGAAAGATACTGTGGAAGATTAATTAATTATGTGTATATATTATATATTAAGGATGCATAAATATATTCTATTTGCATAAATTATGTTTATTAAATATGTGTTAGATATGTAGGTTTTGTGTATATGATATACAGGCTGGATACTTTGCTTTGTCTAGGAGTTGTGGAAACATAGTTAAAAATGTGGGGACTTCAGCTATAGCTTGTCCCCCTCTCCATCAGAACTCTTGCCAGCAAATCCTTGTTCTCCTTTTGGCCCCAGGCCCAAATACGGGCATTCTTTAGCTTATGTGTCCTATTTTCCTAGGACTTGGAGCATTAAGATGAGAACCAGATGTTAGAAGAAAATATAAGGGGCCCCTCAAAATGTGTGTCTTTGTCATACCTAGGAACGTGCACATGAGTGTACTTTGTCTGTGTATCACCTACAAGCTTGTAATAAACTATTAGAATTAAAGTATTGGTTTCCTGGAGTACTTATAATTGAGAAATTAGAATCAAGTGGATTCAACCCTCGAACCTGAGAAGTGGAAAAGAATTATCCGCAACAATACATTGAATGCCTGAAAAGAAAAGTCCACTGAAAGAAATGGAAGGTTTCCGTTGGGAGGGCCCCAACCAAGTTCTGCTGACCAGGAAAACAGCAGAAAAGATAACTGATCTGGGTTCCTGTGAATGAAGCAACCATTGACTGACTACAGGTCGCTGCAGTTGGCCCAAATGGATGACCTGACAGCTCAAGGAAAAGACACCTGGATCCAGACCAGCCAACATCAGACAGATGTAGACCACCATTCCAGGAGGACAGACTTTAAGGATCTGAATGACATCCCAGCTCAAGGAAGGATGAGAATCAGCGGACCCACCAAAGCAAACAACCAGACAACTCAGAGGGCAACATCAGCGATGAAAGAGAGAACTGGACTATCATAAGCAACTGCACTCACACCACCTGCTAGAAGCTGAAACACAAACATACCAGGTTCATTGAAGAACGGGAAAACCCGAATGGAAAAAGCATATAATTTTAATTGGCACTGACAGTAGATTGACAGTAGATTTCAGGAGCAGGACATGACATCCTCTTTGTAACTAATGACCAACATAATGGCATGTACAGCTAGGTGATAGGCCTATCTGGTTCCAATGATTATGGTCATAATGCTTCTTTTGTATTGTCATAAATTGTTTTTTGTCAGTTCAAATAAAGTGACACAGGATGGTCATAATGCTGTCATGACATTTTCTTAAAATGTCACCTTCCCCAATGCTTTGTTTCTCATGAATAGAATGCCAGCACTAGTAGATTTCAGGAGCAGGACATGACATCTTTTTTGTGAACAATGATCAACATTAAGACGTCCTCTTTGTGACTAACAACCAACATAAGGGCATGGACAGCTAGGTGATAGGCCTATATAGGTTGCCACCAGTCCCGTAAAATACAGAATCGTCCCGTATTTGACACTTAAATCTTGCGTCCCGTTTTGAATCAATACGGGATGCGATTTGTCCCATATTTTCATAATTGTCCCATACACAATAATAATAAAACAGGAAATATTAAGGCCAGCAAATTTATTGTAGGATTAGTCCGTCACCTGCGTCTCTTTTCTGTGCCAAATACCGTCTGTGCAGGTGCATAGGCAACTGTCATGGTTGCTTACTGCAGCGTTTTGAAAGACAAACAGCTAGTCAGCTCTGCAGGGTGATAAGAAGTACTCATGGAAATACACAACGAGGAAGAGAGAAAGCTTTTGACTGTTTACTGCTGTTACTGGTCAAGAAAAACAAACAAAAAAAGACTTTTAGACTTTCTAATAGTCTTTCAAATTAGACTTCCTAATAAACTTATGACTGTGGAAGAGGGTTGAGGAAAAGAGTAGATTTCAAGTTTAATAAATTGTCCAACCCATTTAGCTTATTTTCAATGTTCCTTGTTAATAAAGCACTTCAAACTTTAAGTATGAATCTAAATGCTTTCTTGAAACAATGTTTTAAGCTATGATTTACTACCACTGGTGCCCCACCCCTCGGCCCGTGGTGGTTGTGACCCAGAGGAGCCGGGGAGGCGTCCTTTATTTTTTTGTATGGAAGGTGGCAACCCTAGGCCTATATGGTTTGTATGATAATAGTAATGATGCTTCTCCTGTGACAAATAGCTAACATGAACCCTACATGCCCAAAATTCAGACAGCTTTGTTTGCAAAATCTGGTTTGTAACCATCAATAACTGGGATCAGTCAGCAAAACAGTGAACACCTTTCATGGTTCTAGATTTCCAGATAGAAAAGTTGATGTAATTTTTTAATAAAAATTAATAGAATTTTTATTGAAAAATATAATTATAGTATATAGTTAATAATAATATAATTCCTAATTGTATATAACTATATATTTCTATATAATGTAGGCTACCTTTTTATGTGAAACAGAGACCTTGGTCTACTTGGTAAGGAAAACTGGGTGATTTCAAAACATTTGGTTCAAGTGGATACAGTGCAATGACCATGCTGCTGGTCTAAAAGAAGTTAATGCAGATTGATACACCTTTAGATTATAAAATGGTTCTGGGTGTAATCCTTTATAGTCTTCTAGTTAGAACCATCTACAGGGATTTTTTTTAAAGAAGCCTATATTGAACCCTTTGCATTTGTTGGAAGAAATGCAGTTGGGTTATTTTCAAAGTTGTTTTATTGACAGTCCTAAACAAAGTAAACATTTTCCAGGTATTTTAGGTTTAACTCAATTTCATTTCAACCTGCAATCAAAGGACGGGTTTATTGATCAATCACAAGCTCTGAGTTTGTATAGGCCTGTAGCCTATGTCAATTTATATTGACCATAAATGGCTCGTCCAGTCAATTTTCTTTTTTTCACTTTGCCCGCTTTGCTCCTGGCTGGCAGTAAGTAATTGAAGGTAAGCAAATACGCTTGTGATATTTTTCCCCAACATGATTATCTAGCTTACTTGTAGCTAGCAGTATTGCCCTTTTTAGGATATTCTGGATATTCATACACGTTAACATATAGCCAGCTAAAATCACAACATAACAAATGTACAGTGCTGGCTAACTTAGCTATTTGCAAGCTAACATTACTACCCTTACCAAAAATAAGTTTATTGAAGTGTGCTATTAGTATACTTATTCAAGTGTGCTTTTAAACCAAAAATAAGAGAGTATACTTTCAGTTTACTTTTTATATACTTATCAGAGATATACTTAACAAAATAATACTTAAGTATTACTTGTCAGTATACTGAAATGTCAAAGTATATTTGGTATCTGCTTGTACTTAATATTTTGTTTGAGATAAACAAAATAATAAAAGTATAAATAAATAAAAGTATAATAGATAAATAAAAGTATAATCAAGTATTCTTGCCTTATACAGGAAGTTTAAGTATACTTGGCTTGTAGTTGTGCTTAATCTTTTTCACACATATTGGCTTCTTTGAGGTAGTACTCCAGCATAGCCTTTGTTTTTACATACCATCTCATAAACTTACATGTTCAAGTTTATGGTAACAAGTCAGTTTTAGGGTGGAATAGCTTAGAGTAAATAGTACATGGGTGGAAGTGAACCTGATCTTTTATGTACAGTGTTATTAACCCACACAGAAACAGATCAACATTTGGCTGATTTTATTGACAATTCTTCCAAGTTGTGAGAGTATTGTACAGACTTGATTCATACTGGCTGCTATTAAAAGCCATTACTAGCTATTTGTGAAGGGACATACTGTGTTCCATGAAAATACTTCAATAGAGTGCCCATATTGGATTCAAATGCAAAGTTTGACATAGCCCATAATGGTCCCCAGTTTCACACTTTGTGTGCTGTGTGTGAGCAAGTGTATGTTGAAAGTCATGTTTTTTTCTGTACAATCATTCAATGTTCAATGACAATTTTTTTAAGAGCCAGTTCTGACATCAAGATGCTTCTAGTCTTGATCTTATCCTACAGTAATGTATATATGCCAAACATTAATAGGAACAAATTATTCCAAAATCTGGCAGGGAGTTTGCCTTTCAACACAAGCATAGGAGGAGAAATGCTCGCCACTCTGAAGCTTTCCAGAAGTTCAGTCATTGAGCTTGGTGTCCTAGTTATCTCAACAGGTTTTATTTTTTCAAGTCGCAAATCAGCCTATTAGTCTGTTTGCTAATATACCAGGGGGATTGACTGCTGTATCAAACCACAATGTAGACAGTTGCCGAGTGACTCCAAGGCACACATTGTGTTGATATTCAGGAGTGAAACCATTTATCATTTGCGCTTTGCGCAACTTTTCACCATGCCAACACATGCTTTGGCCGATCGATTCCAGCCAAACCAAAAGCCACGTTGGCATCAATCATAAATGTATGATTTGAGTATCAATGAGCAGTGTATTATTCAAGTAGTTTTTTAACATTTAGTAATCATCAGCTTCAAATACCTGTATATGCTTGGTCTTCTGTTAACCCTCATTTTTTAAAATTGCAGACCAAGTAACCAACATCGGTGTCAGATGGACTGCGTGGTTGTGATTTTACGCAACGTTGTGAATTGATTCTTGTGTAAGTGTAAACATGCGTCTATTGCTTTGGCAAGAACCGATTGGCCAAAGTGTATTTTGGCATGGTGAAAAGTTGCGTAAAGCGGAGGAATGCGCATCATCTTTCTGTTCTTTCTTAAATCCTTAATTCTGCAAGCGAACTTGCAATAAAATAATTTCTAAAGTCACTTTCAAAATTGCTTTTTTAATCACCTGTCTGTTTACTAAGTAGTTTGAGTAGTATCGTTCTTCGTTCATATAAGTACATGTAAGACCTACATTGTTCCTAACTACCTATTCTTACCACGTACTTATATTCTTGTTACTACGTAGTTACATGGGAACTACCCTGTAAATAAGGGGCTGTAATTTGAAGGCATTATGGGATCAGATCCGGATCCGGAAACATTATATTAAACATTTCCAGTAAGTGTGTAAGTGCTTCCTTAAATTATGCCGTAACAGATAGAATATCAGCATTAATACACTTTCTCCTTTTGAAAGAGATGCACCAGGATACAAAGGATTGTCAGCAGTATCTGCTCCATCTTCACTGCCCTAGAGAGAGAAAGAGAGAGAGATAAAAGCTGTAAAAATGTCAGCAGCAGCAGAACGAAGCAGGAATATCAGTCAAGCATATTTTATTTTATGAAATATAATTTTCTACAAATGCTTGCCCTGGATTATCACAAAATGTATAATAATTTCATCATATTCTACAGAGCTGCAAACCCAAAAGAAAGAGCATAGGTTCTGTATGCAAAGACTGTCCATATGCCTGGGTGCTTTGGAATTAGCGATAATTATAACTAATTCTTCTACATGCACAGACTGTTTCACTAGCACAATATTGGTGTAATTAACAGATTTGCTGAAAATAAATGATTTTATATGCCTTGAACATTAACCAAGACTTAAAACTTAACACCCATCATGACATTCACCAGACAAGGGCATTTCCTGGTTGTGCAGACAGCAATCTTTTATAAATACTTTTTCTAAAGGCACAAACGGTTTCACATGCACAATA
Organism: Esox masquinongy; assembly: GCA_016801175.1. Taxonomy (NCBI): domain Eukaryota; kingdom Metazoa; phylum Chordata; class Actinopteri; order Esociformes; family Esocidae; genus Esox; species Esox masquinongy. The sequence continues at coordinate 2,472 of JACXGI010003353.1, read as the reverse complement.
CTGGTGTAATTAAGAGATTCACTAGAAATAAACCTTTTTTTTATTGAAACGTTTACACCCTATTCATGAGCCAAGCAGGATATCCCTTGCTGTATGTGAGGCTTTGGTATGTCAATGGACACAGGTCCGCGCGGACACAGAACTTATGTCCGCAGACACGGAAAGTATGCTTGGGCCTTAACACTGTCATTTAACCATTTACTACATACCACTGAAAATGCAGATGTGTTTTCTCCACTAGTATTGCCCTCCATCAAGTCTTCACTGTCCACATCGTTTTCATCTTCACTCCTGGCAGCATCAAGCATGTTCCCTTCGGAATCTGAGAGGTCTTCCTCGTTCTACAGGTTAACAAGGGAAAAAGATGACTTGAAAGAATATCAATGAATTAAAAGGGCAGGCATTTATTTAACCAAGGTAAACACTGAGGTATAATTGCGTCTTTAGCTCTTCGATGTCAGTACCCAACAGACTAGTTGTGGAGGGGTTTTCATTGTCCACTTCATCATCTTCGTCTTCACTGTTGGATGCATTACTCATGTCATCCTCTGTGTTTATTCGGTCATCCTCATTGTCATTCTACAGGTTAACAAGGGAAAAAACGTGAAGGGTGAAATGTAAAAGAACATTTAAAAAAATGGCAGGCTTTTCTTGTAACACAATTAATAGATATTAGAGCTGGGTGATATTAGAGCTGTAATGGTTGACAGACACTGTTTATGTGCAGGAAATTGCGGTATGAGAAAAAGAAGTAAGGCAAAATTCTATTTGACAACCTGAGGAGAAATGAAGTGGTAGGCGTGAAAACAAATTGTATAGTACAGAATCAAACAACACGACTAGGATAATTTACTGTTGTAATAAGAGATAATGCTCTCCATTAGGCCTGAGCGATATGGACAAAATTAAGTATCACAATATGTCTAACGAATACGACTCAGACCCAGGGGAGGTAGATGTCGGACAACGTAGTTTTATTCCAATAGTCAGAGTACAGGCAGGCAGAGTTCGGTACACGAGATATCTGAATACCAAAAGTACAAGTCCACAATCCGAAGGGGCAAAACAGAAGGCAAGCAAAATAGAAGTCATACATCAAAATAGAAGTCATAAATCCAACAGGCAAAAGTACAAAATCAGAGGCTAATACAGAGTCGGAAAAAGGCAAAACGGCTCGGTACACTCAACAACGATCAGAACTGTGATAATGAGAAAACCAGGCTTAGTATGTCGTAGCGATTACAAAACAATACCTCACAAGACAGCATAGAAACAACCAGACGTAAATACAAAGGTAACAAAGAAGACAGGGGTCTCACAGAGCCCCCCCCCCCCCACCACCACAGGCGGCTCCTGACAGCTGAGGTGAGCGGACGGATGGTCCCAATGAAACGCCCGAAGCAAGGCAGGGTCGAGGATGTCATGTGCTGGGACCCAGGACCTTTCCTCCGGGCCATATCCCTCCCAGTTGACCAGGTACTGCAGACTGCCCCTGCGTCGCCGGAAATCGAACAGGTCCCTGATCCGATAAGCCGGGTCACCGCCGACATCCAGTGGGGGAGGCGGTGTCAGTTGTGCAACAGGGAGATGGAGAGGACTGTAATGGACTGGCTTGAGGAGTGAGACATGGAACCAAGAGGAGATACGATACTTGCGGGGTAACTGCAGGCGGTAGGTGATGGGATTGATGCGGTGTGTTATCTTAAAAGGACCGATATATCTGGGGCAGAGCTTCTTGCAGGAGAGACGGAGCCAGATGTCGCGGGTTGAAAGCCAGACACGTTGGCCCGGGTGGTAAAGAGGCGTAGGCCGTCGGTGCCGGTCAGGATATTTCTTTTGCGCATGAGCGGCTTGTTGGAAATGCTGGTGGGCGGACTCCCACACTTGGGTACTACGTTGAAACCAGTCTTCGTCAGCCGGTACCGGGCCGGGCTCCGTCTCCCAGGGAAATAGGAGAGGCTGGTAACCAAGAACACATTGGAACGGTGTGAGACGAAGGGAGGAATGAAACAACAATTTCTGTGCATACTCTATGGTAAGTATCGGCTCCAGTCTTGGGCACGCCTCATGCATTGTTGTCGGAGGTATTTGCCTATTTCCTGGTTTAGTCTTTCCGTCTGTCCGTTAGATTGGGGGTGATACCCGGAGGACAGGCTGATCGAGACCCCCAGACCATCACAGAATGCCTTCCATACTCGGGATGTGAATTGGGGACCTCGATCGGATACGATGTCCTCCGGGATCCCGAACAGTTCCATGGCAGTAGTAAATGTAGGGTATATTGTGTCAGATTGGTGATTTATGACCCTGGTGGGCGGGGCTTCCAGATTGATTTGACAGGTGGGCGGGACACCCGGTTTGCTGGGTGGGACTTCCGGTGTGACGTATGTACTTCCTGTATGACGTGTGTTAGGGCGGGACTTCCGGAATGACGTATGCATGTCCGGTGACTTTTGTAATTTATGATTGCAT
>JACXGI010003352.1:0-63356 GCA_016801175.1 Esox masquinongy | reverse complement strand
GCCTGCTCCCTGACTGTACTGTTGCCGCCAGCCCGTGTACCGACTCTCTGCCCGTCCCTGACCACTCTGCCTATCGCTCGTCTGCCCCTTCGCCGCCGTTACGTTAAACGCCTTACCTCCCGTCCCCGTCCACACTACCTGCCCTTTTCCCACTCGCTCCCAGTCCGCGATTGGATCCTCACCCGTGCCCCTGACACAATATAACAGATCCCTCAACAAGATGTCAGATAACTTTGACTGGGAAAGGTTTTGTGTGTGTTTCTCACAACAAAAAATAACTAAACTGGGAGATTCCTTGCATTGCAAGTTTACCTTGTAAAAGCATACTCTCCTGCTTTTGCTTGTCTGTTTTGAACGTTTGTTTGCATGTGGGTTTTTGTGTGTGGGTTTGTAAGTGCTTAAACATCACACCGGCAACGATATGGGACACTCATAACAATTGGATCCCCAAACCTTTAGACAATAAGCTCTGGGAACATGCAGCCTAATCCAGTCTAATGGCTGATGAACCTAACCGGTTCTAATGAACCGAACATAGCCTAACGTACAGGGAATTTCACTCCAATGTTATTTTTTGAAAAACTATTCCTTTACAGGAACTTGACAGGACAGAAGGGATTGCCAGTATGGAGACCATGACACGCAAGGACGTGAAGCCGGATGGTGACAGGATAACAGGGAGTTTTAATATTGCGACAGGCAGGAGGTAGATAATCCTGACAAAGCAGCTTTCTGGGGAGAGATGAAGCCAAGACCAAAGTCAGGGCCTAACTAGCCAGATGTTATCCCTTCCAGCTTCAGAGGTACAGGGACACAGATAGAGAAAGACAGCCAGACAGAGAGAGAAAGACAGAGAGGAAGAGAAGGAGACATTTAGAAATGGAAGAAAAGACTGGGAGAGAGAGAGACAGAGAGGCAGAGACAGAGAAAAAAGAGAAGAGAGAAATAATTTGTTCCTTACCCTCCATGGAGGGGGACATCAGCCAGGACTGGTGAGGAGAGGGGACAGGCAGAAGACGAGGTTCTCCTCTGAGACGCCTATCTTTCTTCCCAGAAGGCTTTGCAGTGGCATAGACCACACGGATGTGCTGCGAGCGTTCTCGGTCACGCCCGCTGAGAAACTCTGGTAGATCATTGACCTGAAAAGAAAGACTGGAGGGTTTAGATAACTTCTGTACAATTTTTGCAGAACCAGTAGCACATGTGATCAGATATTGTCATCACTCATTAAAACCTTTAAGCCAGGGGTGTCCAAACCATTCCATGGAGGGCCGTGTGTCTGCGGGTTTTTGGTTTTTCCTATAAATTGGTTCCCAGTTCACACCTAAACAACCAGCTGAGGGTAGAAACTAACCAGTTAATAACCTAATTAGTCAATCAAGTACAAGGAGAGAGCAAAAACCTGCAGACACACGGCCCTCCGTGGAATAGTTTGGACACCCCTGCTTTAAGCATTGATGGCTCTCTAAGGATCGAGCAGATACCACATTCAAAACAGTTAGGCTACATTCAACCTGCATCGGTTTGGGAATCTGAAATTTCTCTTGTAGGGACATTATTTGAGCCTCTTTGGAAACGGTATTTTGGAGGCAGTATTGGAAACTGCACTGGGATTCAGAAACTATTCAAGAAGAAACACTGTGCTCTGATTACTGACTGAATGCCTCACACACACACACACACACACACACACACACACACACACACACACACACACACACACACACACACACACACACACACACACAATCTCTCTAAACTGTACTCTATAGTCCAACAGCATTGCCTGTGTATGGGATAATCTGGTGAACTGGTAAGGTTTTATACAGTGGTTGTAACAGGGTTATATAATTCCCATCTTATTTTGGGCATACAGTCAGAGAACAGATTTTTTCCAGATGAATTATTGTGGTTCGGAACATTTCCTGGCTCCAGCCCGCGACCTAGGACAGGAGACTGTCTCATACTGTGTCCCATTCAGATACATTTCCACTGGGAAAACAAAGTAATACTACAGTTATCTATTCTTAAATGATTAAATGTCTTCGCATTAAAAGGTAAGCAACATAGCTAGATGGCTGATGCTAATGTTAGCTAGGAGGCTAACGCGTAGCACACTGCATCCCACTGCAGGCTTGCCTGTGAAGTTAAGCAGGATAAGTCCTTGTCAGCCCCTGGATGGGTGAACAGATGCGGATGGAATTGGTGTTGGAGGGGCATTAGGGAGCACTCTTCCCTCTAGTCTAAAAATCTAATCCCAATGCCCCAGAGCATCAAATGGGAAATTGTTCGGCACTTTAAAAAGAGTATTCTGAATTTTAAGGCACTTTGGTAATAATCCCAAGGTTCTAATCACCAGCTTCATATTGGCTCATTCATTCCCTCTCTTCACCTTGTAACAGCACTGTTATAAAATCTTATAGGTACTTAATGTACTGTACGCAGTCAATAATATAGGAGAATCACTCTACATATGAATGTCACATTAATGACAGAAAGGTAAACTGTAATTAAATTGGTAGTTAGGTTGTCCACCATTTTAAACTTTACGGAGATAGTGACTGTGAAAGGATCTGTGCAACTCGACCAAAAGAACTCTGAACAGGATGACCCAGCACACATACAGTATTTTAAAGAGGTTCTCTGACCCGAGTGCCAGTCTGAGTTTAATTTGTACTTTAATGCTTGATTTTATGTTTGATGGACTGGATGTGCGCACATTAGCACAAACATACATGAACTGTGCCTCACACTGCCAGATGTTTCTATTCAGCACTGGTTTATGGTTGTACATTATCATGTTTGTCTGTTCTTTGTCCAGGCTAACAATAGGTCAGGCTACCATAGGAACCCCGTCTGCTTGCCATAAGCAGTTTAATAAGGCTTAAGGATCAGCCACCTTATGTCCTGCCACTGCACATGTCCCAAAAACAGAGCAGAGGCGCAGGGCAAAGGACGGGACACTTATAACACACAGGTCAAAAAAAGAGTTGACACAGAGCTAGAGAACGAAAATAAACCAGCTTTCAGTGTCACCTGTAGGGCTACTGTAGCTTATGTAGTAACAGATTGAATTACATTGTGTCCAGTATGGAATCATGAATCACAGAATTAAACACGTCAAATCTAACAAGAATGTTTTGCAGTTTCCCAGTAAAAAAAATACTTGATAGGTGGATGGCAGAATTAAAAGTTTAAATAAAATATTATTTTGCCATTACTCAATATTCCAACATTTTCTTTGTAAAGGTTTTTGTCTGACTTAATATTTAAAAGTATGCTCTCATAGTCATTACATATAATGAAGTTGAAATAATGTAGTTAAGTATAACTAATTTATGTCCAACTCTAATATTTCTTACATTCTTACCAGCTCGATGTCTCGGATGTGCCTGAAGTCGACCGCAGTAGTGAGGGTCCGCGGCGGGTACTGCGCCAGGTAAACACATTCATCGCTGAGCACTACATGCATAAACACTTTGTTAACGCTTTCCGAGACAACAACGCACGGCTCGTAGGCGCGGATCCGCTCATACACCCCGCGCTCCGTGTTCCTCTTGAGAAAGGAATCAAGTTTACTGTTGCGCCTGCACAATAAGCCACCTGCGCCCGTCCTGGCCATGGGGATATTGGGCAAGGCCCGGGAACCAAACGAGCTCATCTGCCACTTGCATCAAAGACAGGCTGAGAAAGGAGTAGCGCTTGCTGTTGGCTGTGTTAGAGTTGTAGATCTTACTTCCACTCCTTCTGAGTTGTGATACCTAGGCTTTACTCAATACCCGAAAAAGTAACGTAGGTGAAATTACATCCATGGCCTCATTGATAAGTGTGTACGCTGGGTTCATCATGCCTGTGCGCTCTTGACCGTAGTTCTCGGCTTCATTGGTATTGGTTATTTTAAGCTCTGTATTGATTGGTTGAGAAAAGACCTAAGCTCTACATATTAGGCTTCTGTAGGCAGTAAAATAGAATGGCTTTGGGCAGCCAGGCAACCCTCAGGTACCCTTAATTTTCCAGACAAGGAGGTGGGGGAACCAGAGGTGTCGCCCCCTATTGACATCAGAGCATCAGAGCGAAAGTTTGGAATCCTTCTGTTGGGTATTGGTTATTGTGGTCATTTAGCGCCATCTAAAGGATAATATTGGCGTCTTTTATCTATACGTTTGGCGGGTGAGTGATATTTTATAAAAATAATTTTCCAAAGCAAGTCAATTGAGACAGAGCCGACTTTCAAAAACTAGCCTACCTTACATGATGTATTTGATCCACAATTTGTCAGTCAAACTGTCAATCTTCACTGAGGTACTTCACCAAAGCACAATATAACGTGGTTAATCTTCATGTGCCACAAACTCTAGCGGCGCCATGTTATAAACTACCTAACAAGTAGTCCACATTTTAAAACATTAAAAAGGTAGTTTTTTTCATGATATCCCAATCATACAGTTTTTTTTACACATTTTGCTCTCTGTCTTCTACACCTTCTAGTGTTCCTACTGGTCATGGAATTTGTGGAATGTCATGGGATTTTAAAAAGTATATTCCAGACATGGAAAGTCAGGGGATTTTTTTTGTCCAAGTCATGGAATATCAGGGAATTTTAGTAGCATGTTTAAATTTTGGTTGACATTTATCAAAATGTATTTTCCATGCAGTATTCTTTATCCGGTTATTTCACGCATTTCCTGTATTGCGTATTGTTATGGTTAGGCTACTTAATTTTTCAGCGTCCATTCATGCCCTTCCCACTCGTCAACTGGCAATCACTTCAGTCAAGATATGCGGTCTCCTGTACCTGCTAAAGAAGGCAAACATACCAGGAAAATGTACATTCCAAGAGCTTTGGTTACATAATGATGACTTCAAACACTGGGTGTTAAAAGTAGATGACAGCAAAGTTAAATGTAAAGTTTGTAAAACTACTGTCGATCTATCAAATATGGGAGTGGGAGCACTTCGCAAACAGTAAGAAGCATGCTACTCACGTGAAGCCGATAGGAGCATCACCTTAATGATGATCATAATTGTGCATTACACCCATCAGCCATAACATTATGACCACCTGCCTAATATTATGTTGGTCCCCCTTTTGCCGCCAAAACAGCCCTGATCCGTCGAGGTATGGACTCCACTAGACGTCTGAAGGTGTGCTGTGGTATCTGGCACCAAGATGTTAGCAGCAGATCCTTTAATTCCTGTAACTTGCGAGGTGGGGCCTCCATGGATCGAACTTGTTGGTCCAGTACATCACACAGATGTTCAATTGGATTGAGATCTGGGGAATTTGGAGGCCAAGTCAACACCTTGAACTCATTGTTGTGTTCCTTAAACCATTCCTGAACCATTTTTGCTTTGTGGCGGGGTGCATTATCCTGCTGAAAGAGGCCAATGCCATCAGGGGATACTGTTGCCATGAAAGGGTGCACATGGTCTGCAACAATGCTCAGGTAGGTGGTACGTGTCAAAGTAACATCCACATGAATGGCAGGACTCAAGGTTTCCCAGCAGAACATAGCCCAAAGCATCACACTGCCTCCGCCGGCTTGCCTTCTTCCCATAGTGCATCCTGGTGCCATGTGTTCTCCAGATAAGCGATGCACAGGCACCCGGCCATCCACATGATGTAAAAGAAAACGTGATTCATCAGACCAGGCCACCTTCTTCCATTGCTCTGTGGTCCAGTTCTGATGCTCACTTGCCCATTGTAGGCACATATGCAACAAACTGCGATGCACTGTGTTTTCTGACACCTTTCTATCAGTACCAGTATTAACTTTTTCGACAGTTTGAGCTACAGTAACTCGTCTGTTGGATCAGAACACACATGCACTGATGTGCATCAATGAGCCTTGGCCGCCCATGACCTTCTCACCAGTTTGCTGCTTTTCCTTCCTTGGACCACTTTTGATAGGTACTGACCACTGCAGACCGGGAACACCCCGCAAGGGCTGCAGTTTTGGAGATGCTCTGACCCAGTCTTCTAGCCATCACAATTTAGCCCTTGTCAAAGTCGCTCAGATCCTTACGCTTCCCATTTTTCCTGCTTCTAACACATCAACTTTGAGGACAGAATGTTCACTTGCCACCTAATATATCCCACCCACTAACAGGTGCCATGATAACGAGATTATCAATGTTATTCACTTCACCTGTCAGTGGTCATAATGTTATGGCTGATCGGTGTATGTTTAAGCAGTGAAAACTAGTTTGTCTGTGAACTAGTAAATAAAGCTCGCAAATGGATGGATTTAAAATACTGTGGGCTGGTTTTTGTCTGCTCAGTGTTCTGCACAAAGGCTGCTTGTTTTTCCATTCATTACAGGTCATGGAAATTCAGCTTTTTAGTCAGTGAAAATCAGGGAAAAGTCAGGGAATTTGACAATTGACTTATAGTGGGAACCCTGGCCTTCCTTTCTGCTCTTCTGCAGAAACTGCCCACCCTCCGCTAGTTGCACTGCTTAAAATGGCCTACCTAAAGTGTGTTAGACTGTGTCATGCCACCTTGATATCCCTTGTTTCCAGCCAGGTAGGACAGTAGGGATCGACATAGACAATAGATGGTTTGGGAAGCATATACAGTAACTACCACCATGAGCATATAACCACCATGCCACTTCGTATTCAACACGCCATGAGGGACAAGAGAGCAAGTACTGGAACCAGTAGAATTCCAGGTCTGCACATTACTCTGGGCCCTCCTCTTCCCTCTGGGCTGACTTTGGGAGGGGCACGGTGACTACAACCCTTGGACGAGTAACGGAAATGACAGAGGTGGACTATATGAAGATGTAATGAGATTTTTGGAGCCCTTTGAAGACACCCAGCCCCAGGCCAATGGACATCACCAGAATGTAGAAGGCCTTCCATTAGTCCCTCTTCCCCAGTCGTAGGTAGACGACAGGCTAAGCGTAGCCAGGCAGGACGGCGATTCCCTTGCCTGGAAAGAGGGCCGGGACGGCTGGTGAAGTTAGTATAGCATGGGTGTGGGCTACAGGGGGAGGTCGAGCTCATCCGGAAGAGACAGGTTCACAGATCCATAGTCTGAGACAGTCAGAGGAATTTGTTAGTCAACTAGAAACGGAGAAGAACGGTGACCAAAGGTTATGGGGTCAAACCTCCAAGGTTTTTTTGAGAACCTACTCTGAATGGCTGAACCTCTTCCAATTTGCTAGTCTCTTTTCACCTGTCCTTCTAGAAATCATTCATTTTTTATAACTCCTGTATCTTGTATGTATGCAGCTCCACAGAACCCTCACAGATCTAGCGAGATGGTAGATCTGAGGCCTCCTGTGGGCCTCTTCCACTGGCCAGAATACTAGGGTGAGTAACCCACTTAAAGGAACACACACAGGCAAGCGCATACACGTTTTCTTTTTTACCCTTATTTTACCAGGTAAGTTGACTGATAATCCAATCTTGTTTACATCAAAAACTGCAAATACGTGCCTTGCTCAGGGACAACATAACAGAGTTTTCAAACCGTCGGCTTGGGGATTTGTTCTAGCAATTTTATTTACATTCTATTACTTAGAGCAGTGTTTCGCAACCCTGCTCCTGGGCGCCCCCTGCCCTGAATGTTTTAGATCTCTCCTTGCACTGTCACACCTGATTAAAATGATCAGCTCATTATCAAGTCCTTCATGAGCTACATCAGGTATGTTAGGGCAGGGAGAGATCTAAAACATGCAGGGCAGGAGGGCATCCAGGAGGAGGGTTGAGAAACAGATTTAGAGTGTAGGAAATTTTTTCTATGGGCGTTATCACTGCTGTGAAATGTCTCCCCCTACTGGATAGTTAAAATATTACAGTTGATGGATGAAGCCCAAACGCTTTGATGGAAAAATGGGTTACAAAGAGACAATAACACTCTCAGTACACTACATTCAGCTAAACAAAAGTATTTTTAATTCATGTTTGGTGGAAACATTGTTTTTGTATAGAAACATATTCACAGGAATAATCATTACATGGTTCCTGCCTTTGATCTTGTCGGCCTGCAGTTAACTCCATAATGTCCAGGTTAGTCTGTGTAACTGTTCCAAGTCTCTTACTACTACAGATAACCCCAGAAGACTGACAAAGGCTTCAGCAACAGAGAAGGACCAATCCAAGGCTTTTGTCTGAAGGTGTAGAACAAATGGGGGAATGACACTGGGGAACCTCTGAAATACTTTCCGATATCATTCAGAATATACGTTCATATGTGTTTTCCGGGAGGATTTCTGATTTTTGCATTTGGCCAGTTGCGACTTTGACTCCCTCTGCCAAAACAACATCTCATATTGTTTCTTTACTGATATAAGCAAGAGATGTCAGCAAAATGTGTCCTAATAGGTCCCGTCTGATGCTGATCTATACACAATCAGAAGACTAATAGGAAGTCAGCTCTTGTGAAATGGAGGACAGCACCAAATAACCAAAAGTTACACAGAGACAAACGAAGTGACACCAAAACCTCCTGTAGAAACTGCGGTATGTTCGTTCTCAGGTGAAATGGGGGAGGAGTCAGATAGAGCTGTAGAAAGACCCTCAGGTCTTTTACATATCATACAGTATGTACAATAACACATCCTCCATCCACCAAACCTTCATCCATCCATCATCATCTATCCATCCTCTATCCAATCATCCATCTATCCATCATCCACTCATCATTTATCCAACCATCCATCCATCCATCATCCACTCATCATCCATCCATCATCTGTTCAGTCATCTGCTCAACCATGCATCCATCTGTCCACTCATCCATCCGTTCATCCATCATCCATTCATTATCCATCCATCGTCTGTCCAATCATCTGCTCAAACATGCATCCATCTGTCCACTCATCCATCTGTTCATCCATCATCTACCCATTATCCATCCGTCCATCCATCCAACCACCCATCCATTAACCATCCATCTCTCCACTCATCCATGATCAATCCATCCAGTAATATAGAAGCATTTCACTGTAAGGTGTCTGAGGGCTGGTCTGAAATCATCTCCTATCCCCTATGTCTACATTTGACTAGAGCGTGTAAAAGGTTAGCTGCATAGGGCTCTGCTCAAAAGTAGTGCACTAAATAGGGAACAGGGTGCTATTTATAATCCTCCCTCATTGTTAACCCTTGACCTCCAGGAAGGGCCAGCGACAACGGGAGCTGAAAACAGTTCAGCGGGGCTGCATCTGCCAGGGAACCCGCTGAGGGGTGGCGTTGTGGTTGGGATACTGCGGGGGAGGGAACGCGGGTACGTGCTGGGGAGCCCCTCCAGCGTTGGAGGCCGAGCCAGGGGGCAGGTGGTGGAGGTACACTGGGGCGGTGGGGGCGCTGGGGGCAGACGGGGCCGTCGGGGTGGGGACCCTCTGAAGCACCACATGGGGGTACATCATCTGAGTCTCAGAGCGGAACGAACCAGAGAGAGGAGCCTTCAGCAGGTTCTCCTGACTCCTACAGAAAGAGAGTGAGGTATGGAGAGAGATGAAAGAGAGACAGAGAGAGAGGGAGGGAAGGAACAATAGATAACGAAAGATAAAGGGAAGGAAGGGGGACAGACAGAGAGAGAAGGAAAAAGAGAAGGGAGATGGAGAGAGATGACAGGGGATGAGACAAAGGTATTTCAATCAGTGGAATCAACAGTGCACAATATTAACACAACTTAATATTATATATATATTTACATGATCATATTATTCTCCTGTAAAACAGGCCAAAAACGATTGGCTTCCTTGGATATTTACTACACTTTTAGGTCACCTTTGGTATCCACGGTTGTCGAAGCCGCCCATTCCCCCCAGGTAGACGGGGCTCTCAGCAGCCAGCCGTAGGTCGGGGTGCTGGGACAGGTGGAAGATCTTTGGGGGAGGGAACGCCTCCCATTCCCCTTCCTCTCTCTCCAACCAGCACTCACTACGCCGCGAAGACCGCTTGTCTCTACGCCTGAAGAAGGGTCATCATCGTCATTTGTGCGCATTAGTGTATGAATGCGTGGAAGTGTGTGTGTGTGTTTGCGTGTACCTGCTCTTGTTGTCCGTGGTCTTTCCGGTACGTTCCTGCAGGCAGCAGATGAGGAAGGAGAGGGACATGGCGAGGATGACGATGCCACTGACCACGGATGCCAACACGGCCACGCGGAGACCACGGTCCTCCGGTCTGGGGATGGCTGGGGAGACATCGCCACAAGTCTGTTTAGTTCTATGCCGCAGCCGTAGACCCCGCCATAACGCTGCATGATTACTGTCATCTCTGCCGCTCATGTGGCAATAACACAAAGAGTAACGGCTTTTGTACCTCCTTCCTTTCAGCAAATGAAATGTCTCTCTGCCGTACAGTACCCATGAGACTTGACTAGTGGAAAGTGGGGGCTAGGAGAAGTGCATCCATGTTGGAACTCTCTAAAATAATGTCCAGTGATGAGTAAAATAACTTTATTCACCGCGAATTTTCTTATAAGTAGTCCATCTGTAAAATAAGAACATTGTGTAGCAACATTCTTTTGACTGGGGGATGGGTGTTAACACGCCATCACATTTCATAACATGTTTAAAACAATTACCTGCACTCGATAATGCTTAAATCAGCCAGTAAATCACATGCCCTTAATATTGGGACTAAATGCATTCTATTCTTTCTGCTCCAAATGTTTAAATTTGAAATCAAACAATTACTGCAAAGTATATATTTAGGTTAGTGAGCTCAATCATGGTTGTTGGCACCAGGGTAAGGAGACCAGAGTTCCCCTTCACATGTAAAACTCCAGTACAGGTCTGTGCCCCATTACTTTCACCTTTTGCGTGAATTATGTTCTTTTTATATTCAATATTTTGTATTTTAGTCACTGTGTTCACTGCATGATGGAAAGAGAGAAGGCACCTGGGAAGGAGCTAGGAAAAGAGGATGAAGACTAAGAGAAAACTCTTAAACAGCCTTCTCCTCCCTCCAGGAAGGAAGGGACACTGGCTGTCACGTCAGATAGGTGTTGCTAAGGAAGACCAGGACAGCAGATGCGAGGACTAGGCTGTGTTCGAGGTCTTCTCAGCAGTAAGAAACTGGGAGCTGAGGAACTGGAAAGAGATGTTTGGTCTCACCCTCACAAACAGGCAGGTAGTTGTTCCACTGGGGCTTGCCCGCCCGGACGCCGCAGGTAATCTTATCACTGCCCACCAGCTGGTATCCATCTCTGCACCAGAAGGCCAGCACTGTGCCAACCGACACCCCCGTCCCACGCTCCACGTAAAAGGACCCACGCCTCGGGGGCAGGACGGATGCACACGCTAGACCTGGTTAGAGGGAGACATGGAGACATGACCACTGTTATTGCGGAACAGGTTTTATTTCAATGTTTTACTTTTACTTAAATACTTATGTTCATCTCAAGCCTATAACATGTGTCAACTCAAATAGAAAGTGTTCAGTGCAACTCTCCCGATGAGAAACGAAACAGTGATTAATTAGCGGTTGACAGTAAGAGGCCAGAGGGTGAAAGAGATTAAGAAGAGACGTTGGGGTGGGTTGAGCTTGTAAATACAAAAGCAACTCCAGTAGAGGGCAGTAGAGGTGCTGGGTGGTAATGTCATGTTATGCTGTGATGTTATTAGTGTCAGGTGATTTTATCAGTGCTCTAGTCTAAAACCCAGACTGCTCTCTGCTGATTACAAATGACAGATGGGAGGATTTCTGCTCTGAGAGAAAGAGAGGGGGGAGAGCGAGAGCAATAAGGGGATGAAGGATGTTGACACAGTTGTACTATTGCTTTAATCCCTATTTCCCACTCACACGAATACACACACAGGGGTGTAGCCTATGCAGGGAGCTGTGGATATGATTCACGGGGCCCATGGCTCAGCAGGGCCCCCCGATCGTAATAATATCACTGTCAATAAGTGAGGGGGCCCAGGCATATATCTATTCAGGGGTCCCAGGAGTCCTGGGAACGGCCCTGCCCCCACACATTTAGGTTTTTACTGAAAACATTCTCTCATTCAAAATCCTATTTCATCTAACCCCTTAGCCCAAACGTAACCATAACTCCAAAACGAACCTTAAACCCTGATCTTAACCCTTAACCTAATTCAAATCTTAACCCATAAGCCTAAAATAGCCTGTTTACCTATGAGGACTGGCAACGTCCCCACAAGACGGAGATCTTCTAGTTGTACTCCCCCTGCAGAGATTATAGTGACTCACAAGTATAGTTAAATCGAGACTAGACACAACATAGCAGCCCAGGTCATCACACATACAAACAGGAGGAAAACATCAGAAGACGTGACGGTTCCCAGCAGAATGATTTAAGCCAGTTCATTTTACTCTCAAGTCCTCCAATGCCTTCATCCTCATTCATCTGCTTGCTTACGTCTATGCTCTAACACACAGAGGCACGCTGACACACACAGACACCAGCCAAGCTTAGAGCTGAGTCATCATAAGAGTTTCATCAGGAATGCAGCACTTAAGCCATATGCCCTAGCCTTCCCCACGGATTCATACGCACGCACATGTGACAGTCTGAGTATTCACCCATAACAAAAGACTGTGATTGCCCAATGAGCTAAAGCCTGTGTCAGTCGGGATCTTCTTTTCACAGCCCCGAAATCAAGTCCCCATCGATATCTTGCAGGGTGAACTTTAGACTGGCGGAGTGTTTCTATGTAAAGGCTCCCGATTTTGGCTGCTGGGTCAATGTTGGGTCTGTCTCATTCTGATCAGCTTATCTTCAGTGGGGCGCCATGTACAGGGCTTAGCTGGCATGGCAATACTGTAGGCCGCCAGCACACACCGCAGCCACCAACCTGGCAACCTGATTCTCACAAAAACAACAAGCACCTCTTTCTTCCCTGCTCTCGATGTACACGATGTTCCCACTGTTACTATATCCTGTCAGAGTCCTGACAGATAGGCGCTCAGAATAGTGCCTGATTAAATAAAGATTATGGCCCCACCATTAAAGATTAATCCACACACAGAAACACAGATATACACACAAACAGACGCTTGGAGATGCTTCATTACTGGTCATATATTGGCTGGGAAAGGCTGAAGAAGGCATGAGCACCTGGCATATTAGACACTCAAGAGATACAGAGACACACCTCTATATCACTCCATCCTCCACATGTCCTTTATCTCTGCAATGACACCATCCTACATCACAATTAGGGATCCAGAATTCTGTTAGTAGTGGGAAATGCATCTCTGGGAATTTTCCATCCTGAAAGTGACTTTGCAGCCTGAATGCTAAGCGACCTCCATGAGCCTCTAATTATTGAAGGGTAAAACATGCAGGGATGGAGGCTAAACCACCCGATTAGCCAGATGATCTTTTGTCTTTTGTTTGGGACAGCCTGCCGCCGAACAGAACAAACTGTCCCCTTGTTTATTTTTGCATTCCCTTGCTCCTTTTCTCACCCCCCATCTCTCTCTCCATAGTGAGCCTTTCAACTCCCAACACTGACAGACGTCATAGGCCGATCGTGCTCCCTCCCTCTCATCCATCTCTCCATTAGAGCGTAGGGTAGTAGTCGTCTATTCTTGAGGTCTCTGTGCGCTGCCCTCTGACACGGCTAATGATGTAATCCTCCCAACACTCCCTGTAGCGCCAGAGGGGTGAGGTAAGGATAGTGGGATGACAAGGACGAGTGAAAAAAGGTGCTGCCGGAACCCTCTCTTTTTCTGAGTCCTCGCCGAGATTTAGAGCCCTTGATTTGAGCACGTGTGAATGGCTCGCTGTTCTCACTTTCCCTCTTTCACTCTCTTGTTCTTTCCGTCCCCTCCCGTGTCGGTCTGTTATTTTAAGGGGGGTGGAGAGATAAGAGGAGAGAAGGTGGAGGGAACATTGGTCGCTGCCCTTTCCTTCCAACAATTCCTTTCTAAAGATAACTTTATCTGTAAAAACTATTTTAGTCTTCTGTGTCACTTGTTTACCTTGCTTCCCCATTCCTCCCTCTCTCTCCCTCTACCTTAATCTGTTCAATAGGTGGACCTGGAGGCTATGACTAAACATAGCTCAGGTTTTCTATAGAGTGAATGGTAAAAAGAAGGACCGACAGACTGACAGTGGTTAAAACTCACTGGAATGTCCGCCTTAATTCACCGGCCCGAGGGACACGGGCCAGAAAGCTCAGTTTCAAAAGAAAGGTCAGATTTTACACATTATTTTGTAAAAGGCCTGGTAGGTCCGGACCTGCAGGAGCTGTCCAAGAGGAGGTTTGTTCTGCTGGGTTACAACTGCAGTGACCTAGTCCCAAAACCTTCCTCATCGGGCAACGACATCAGTTCAAGGTCTACTTATGATTTACATTTGATGTAGTTGTCACCTTAGGTGAAATGAACACAAGAATTACCCCAAGAAATCTTCATGGATTTAGTTTAAAAGTTTGTGGAAAACACATCTAGTTCCTTTACTTTGGTGACCTTTCGTGAAGATCAACCAGTTTGAATGATGTGGAAAAATAGATTTAACCCTGCGGGGATGGATTTGTGGAGATCTCAAAGTATCGGATGGGTCTAGGCAGAATTGAGAAACCTATAACAGAGCAGGGTGTAGCTATTACCATATTGACTAGACCTGTCAAATCTTTTCAGACATCAGTGTAGGCGTAAAAAAACAACAAGAAAACAGTTGATGGGTAAACTCAGATTGGTAATTGTCATAAAAACACTTGCCATTTAACATAAAAGACAGTAAATCTGTCATTGCAAAAGCTTGCATTTACACCCCCATCTCCCCTCTCTAGGGTATTACGGTACGTTTAGGATCGGGCTCAGATAGAGCTCTTCCCGAGCCCAACTATACTAATGGACTGGAATGGAAAACAGAAAAAGAACACAACTAAAATCGATCACTACTATTGACCAACTAATGGACGATATCAGTATATCATTTACCGCAGTCTATGGGTAGGGACCAGCGTTTGGGAGCAGCTCAGATGTGTGTCCAGAGAGAGTATCATGTGTTGGGGTTCAGGAGGAGAGGGATGGGTGAATGTATGTTGTTAACCAGCTGGAGATCAATAAAAACGAGGGGTGACAAACATGCAGATCTGGTAAGCAAGAGGGTGGAGCTTTCATTTTGAACCTTTATTTTTTACCAGGCAAATCAATTAAGAACAAATTCTTATTAACAATAATGGCCTGGCAGAAGGCAAAAAAAGGCCTTCTTTAGGGAATGGGGATTGGGATTAGAGAAGACCCATGCCAAGAGCACAGTACTGACAGTGAAATTAAAACCAAGCACATAGAGAGGCACTGCTAAATTACGAAAGGAAAAGTGCAGTCAACGGAGCATGATAACAGCGCATGACAACAGCGCATTACAGAAGCGCATGACAGAAGTATACTGTACATGATAAAAACATAGACCTGGTAACAGACAATAGGACACTTCAGGGGAAACAAATCTAAACTATGTACAAATGATACATTCATACATTCATTCATAGCTTCCAAATAATCACAAAAATATTGTATAAGCCTGTCAAGGAGTATTAAAAATGCATGCCTTGAAGTGAACTGAGTAATTGTAAGACCAGGCTTTGAATCCCTCAAGCATATTAGCAATTGAATTCAAATTTGCCAGCCCTGCCCAAGTTTGGGGGGTTAGTAATCGTATACGGTTGCCTTGCCTCATTGCACTCTAGCGACTTCTTATTAGCGGTTTGGGTGCCTGTACGCACAATTGAGGTACAATTGGAGATTGCATTCTTTCCGGTGCATAAGGATTCTGGTGCCTTCCTGGTCGAGCTAGCAGCATGTTAAGAACAAGCATTGCATTGGATGTGCTTCCGAAGACGCATATCTCAACAGACAGTCCGAGGGCTGCTGGTAGTTGCTGGGATGAAGCGGAACCTATATCACAAATTGGCTGTCACAGAATTCAGTAGAGAAATGGGGTTAAAGGAATTAAAATTTTTACCAAGAATATATATTTTTTGATGGCTTCCAAGGTAATTGAAGGCGGATTGGGGCCCTCAGGTCGAAATGAAACCTCTTATATGAACTCTTCATTCAGAGAGGGAGTGAGAGGGCGCTGCTGTTATGCAACCGTGTTTTTTAAACCTTTAAGGAGATTTGCATCTATGTGGTTAGTGTGTCCATTTTTCTTTGTGTAGCCACGTGAGCTTTAAACTTTGCTGTCCGCAGTGTTTATGCCATGCACGTGCAGGTGTGGGGCTAGATGTTTGTGTGTGATTAATAAGAACACTTTTGTGTGTATATTTCTATGTGCGTGCGAGATAAAGAGTGAGGGGAAATGGTATGCTCCACTAACTGCTAACTCATGCAGACTGTAGCAGCGTAATGCTATCTCGATGATTTCTCTTCAGGCAGTGCAGCTGAATAGCGGATTTAATGAGACAGAACCAGCCATAGCATCTGAAGTCAAGCCAAAAAAAGTCTTAGGGTATAACTATGACGTTTTTGAGTCTGAACTGCTTTCACATTGCACTGTAATAAAGTTTGATAAGTCAGTATCACAACACACTCCTCAAGCTCTTAGATGTTGGCGACCACGGCCATTCTTCCTACAAATAGACACATTTGTATACATAGACACAGGGTGAACCAAGTGGGGAAAAATTATAATGTAATATTTTCACAACTGGAACATTTTATATACAATTGTTTTTTAACGCAGGCATTATTAGCATTTTACCAGCATTTTAGTATATACAACACAATTATTTATATTTGGACAGTTTTTCTTTGTTCAATTTAATCCAATTAAGATAATTTGAAATGATAAAAAATAAATGCTAATAAACTGCAAAAAGTTGACAGCAAATACTGTGCAGTGGCCTACAGACCAAACAACAAACAACAGTGTCTCCAGTAGCATTATTACACATCAGCCCAAGAGAGCTAGGTCTCACCTGTGTAGTTGCTGGTAGCTACCTGTGAATCGGACTCTGTTGGTGACTGAGTCTGTATCTTTGATCCGGTCTGAAGCTCCGACTGGGTCTGAAGCTCTGCAAGTGTCTGTGTCACAGTCATTTCTTCTGACTGAAGCTCCGGGTGAGTCTGAAGCTCTGGCTGATTCGGAAGCTCCGGCTGGGTTGGAAGCTCCGCAAGTGAGTTCACATCCGTCCGCACCTCTGGCTTTGTTTCCGCCATAGTCTGTGTCTCAGCAGCGATGGGCGGAACAGAGGCGGTCTCCTGGCTGAAGGGGCTTACCGACGAGCCTGCAGCCAGGGCCAGGGCACACGCCAGGGGCCAGAGCAGGGTCCAGACGGGTCCCCCACCTGGGGGCCTCCCTCCTGTAGACATTGGGAGAGGCAGGAGTGAAAGAGACAGAGGTGTCCTCAGCAGCAATAGAGGTCCTTCCTCCCTCACTCACTCTCTCATGGTCGGATGACACCCACCGCCGGTCCCCACACCGTCCTGCCACTCCACGTTTCCCAGCTAGAGCTGCAAAAAAACCTCTTCAAATGACTTTTACGTCCTGCTCCTCCCAGTCCTGGACTCTTCCCTTCACTCCCTCTGCAGTGAGAAAGAGGTCTGTGTGCTGTCCATGTCAGATGACGCGCCGCGGAATGAAGCCCACACTCTAATCTGCTTGTCCCTGCGATCTCTACTCCCTGCGCTGGTCTCCGTTTCCTGCCGTTCGCGCTTTCTCCCACTGTCTTTTTCCCTCTACACTCTTTCCTTCCCTCACCCCCTCCCTCTTCTCTTTCTGCTCCCTGTGATCCCCGGCACTGACGGCAGCTCTTGCGTAACGTGACCCGGTGTGGAACCGTGGCTCATTCACTCTTAAATCCCGATATTCCTGGTCACTGGTCTCTCTCTCGCTCTCTCTTTTTCCCCTTTCTCATCTCCCTCATTCCCCCTCACTAAACCCCTATCTCTCTATCTCTTTTCCCCTGAGGGCAGAGAGAGTAGGATGAGTGAGTGTGTAGGAGAAACAGAGAGAGAGAGACAGAGAGCGTTGCATAGGAAAGTGGATCCAGGTGGGGGGGGAAACAGTATGGAGGGTAGCCTAAGCTTGAATCACCTATAGCATAAAACAGGAAACAGATGCAGAGCTGCAGTGTGCTCAATACCGTGTGCTCAATTATCGAATCACCATGTGAAATATATACCACATAGTTTCAGGTAAGAATGCACGCTAAAACTGCAAAGGCAGGTGATGAAAAAAATCCCCAATGAACACATATAGGGAGACGGACACACAAGGCTGAATAAGACAAACTACACAGGTACTATTTTTTTAATGGTTCCATCTCAGATAAGTGTGAAAATGATGAGTACGCCTAAGGATTCTGGTAAGTAAAATCAAACAAAAGTAAATCGGAATTAACATAAGTGCTTAGCCGTGATGTATTGGAAATGTATTACAAACACTCATGGTGCTTTATTGTGCTTATAAACAGGGTGGTTTAATGCTGATTGGCTGATAGCTATGGTATATGAGACCACATACCACAGGTATGACATCACACAATTTCTTACTGCTCTTATTACATTGGGAACTGGTTTATAAGTGCACTCAGGGGTTATCTCAGGGGTTTGTGATATATTGCCAATATACCATGGCTAAGCACTGTGTCCAGGCACTGTTCAATGTGTTGTGCCTAAGAACAGCTCTTAACTGTAAAAATGCTGACTGTATACCACACCCCCTCATGCCTAATAATGGGACAATGGGGAAGTTGCCTGGTACAGGACACAAGTGAGGAAGATGGTTTGGGAGGCAAAAAAGAACTCAAGGCCCAAAGTCTCCAGATCTACAATTAGATGCCATCTCTATGCCGAAAGATTGGAAGAGTTGCCAGAATTAAAAATCTTTTTTAAAAGCAACCAAAAAAAATCTAAGTCACTGGAATTCGCTGAACTGAATTGGGTCTTATATTCAAACCAGGGATTGGCATTGAAAGAAGTATGCCTACGCAGAAAAAAGTAATACCTTATGTAAAATGTGGCACTGGATTTTTGACATTATGGAGCTGTTTTGCTTTCACTAATCCTGGAGCCCCTGATCAACATTAAATCTACCAAGTACCAAGGATATTTAACCAAAAACATGGTTGCCTCTGCCAGGAGGCTGAAACTTGGCACCATGTCAATCTTCTAGCAGAAACAATGATCCCAAGCACACATTGAAATCCACAAAGAAATGTTTTAACGGATACAAAAATTGACATTCTGCAAAGATTATCTATGGAGGAGTGGTCTAAGATCCCTTCCAATGGTAGAAAACATGTCAATGACATTATTCTTGCACAAAGTACTGAACACAAAGTTAGGGGGAAAACATTCATAATTTAAGAAACGATTCATGTAATACAGCTCTTTACCTCTGTCATTTAATACAGTCTTTTTTATAAAAAAAATCTAGCAAGGGTGGCAATGATTTTAGTGGAAACTGTACCCAATGCAAAGTTACTCAGATTGAATACCAACACAAAACACAGAAAGTCTGCCTATTAATTATGTATTTTGTAGTTCAGTAGCAGGAGACAACACATGTCTGGTTAATTGTTTGTAGTCTTTTTAGAGATGGGCTGGGGAAGGGGTTGGACGGAAGAAACTAAAAGCCCAGAGTGGCTTGCTCCTACTACATTACCGTCTGAGCTTTTGCTATGCAGGACTGACACGAAAAGTTGCTCTATTTTAGATCACAACATCTATTATTCAACCGTCATCAGTATGCTTTGCTGTTCTGTCCAGGCTGCAATCTCTGGTCTGATTCTCTCTGGTCTGGACCATCCATGGTGGATAGAAATCAAAAAGGCATGTTTTCAATCACCAGTCCAATGCGCACTTTTGCGCATCTGAAACAGTGAACACACTCCGAGGCGTATCCCGAAGGCTCTGCTTCCAGTTGGATTTAAATAACCAGTAGAAACGTTACACTGCACAAAACACAACAACAGCTTCAAACATAAATCATCATCTTAGTCCTTAACCCCCGGATAAAACCTCCTTGTGGAAACAGGGTGGAGAAGATTATGATACAAGGTTACATAATACAAGTCACGGCTACCTAGAGGAACATATCGTTCTTAGCACTCCTTTCTCTCTCTCTCTCTCTCACTCTATCTATCTATCTATCTATCTCTCTCTATTGGATAAGGAACACACATCAGTGCAAGGGTCCATATTGGCAATGTTTCACAGGACATTGTGTCGCAGAGGGACAGAGGAGTACAGAAAATGTGTGCTATGCTTTGAGCAAACTAAAGAGCTGATCACGCAGTACAAAAAAAACACTTTGCACCAGACGTCAAAGGGCAAACCTGTCCGCAACGTAAACGCAACACTAAAACTAAACAGGTTGGGTAAGACAAAGAGATGCGCACAATAAACATCCCGAAGTGTGCGGGATGTTTAAGGGGTTTTCAAAAGACTCCTTACTACCAGTTTTTCTCACTGGGTGTTCAATAAGCATACAATAACAGCACATTCCCACCTTTATCTTGTCAAATGGCATTTTCTTAGAGAGCAACATCCATCCTTGTAGCCAAATGATGCATTCAAGGCAAAGACACCACCTCAGAAGTCAGGGCTAACTGTGCTAATTTGACACCACAGTGCCAACTGAACAAAATGTGCATAAATGACAATGTTGGAACTATTTTCCATAACCATCGTAACAGCAGCCTAACTAAGCTGGTTGGGCCATATGAAAAGGCTATAAAATGCTGTGACAGGAAAGCAGCAGGCAGCAGCTTTAGGCAGAAGGGCTCAGGGGACTCCCGGAGCTGAGAGGCTGGAGTAGATATAACTGTGGATTTGATTCTCACGCTGAAGCCTGCCAGGCTGTGGTTCTGCCCCTTTTGGACATATACTATCCCCACATGCAAACTTGTGTGTGCGTGTGTGTTTACCACGGCCAGCCAACAGTAATGTTTTGCCCCGGGTCACATAGCCTGACCGACCAGGGTCTGATAGGGTTTTAGTGCATCTCCAGCGAGCATCTGTCAGAAAGGAGATCGTCACTGAGCATTGTTTTCCCTCCACCACGCCCTGCTTTCACTCTCCGATTCACTTCACACCACTATCTTTTCTCATGCTTCCAAGCACACACACACACACACACAAAATCACATATTACTTTCACATAAACGCATACATACAGATGGGACCATAGCACTTAAAGAATTTGCCGAACACCGCAGCGGACCACACGGAATTGATATGGTGGGACGAGTGCCACTTAACGGCCCATGATAAACACTTCTTGTACAGGCAAGACTTATTGCCCTCGCGTACAACGTTTCTGCACTCAGAACCTCTCGATATTGAGCCATGTAACGCGGAGCTTGAGAGCGCTGCAAATACAGTGTACACTAATGAACCTAGTGAGCAAGCTATAGAATTAGAACTTAGGTTAATTCCATTAGAACGAATTGGAGTTCTAATTCGAAACCTGTCACTCGTTCTGTACTTGGCTCAGGCGGCTGGAGTAATCTTAACATCAGTGATCCGGTACTCAAGTCCACCAGGCACTTGTAGTCCGTCTTACCCAGCTGATGAATGAAGAAGCCCGATAACAGCAGAACTTAGCCCACTACCGGATCATATGTCTCGGACCCAACATTCAACTTTGACCAAGTTCATTCATCTTTTTGGTACTAACAACTCTTTTAACCTGACTCCTATCAGCCTTTCGCCGACCAACAAAACAAATAGCTTTAGACCTAATCTAAATGTTGGACCACTGCTGGCCGTTCCGACCGCAGCCGTTACTGGTGTATCTAGTAGTCACTTCCAGACAGCAGTCTTTGCCCGATCTGTAACTGCAAAGGCAAGAACTGAACACACACACACACACACACAAGCAAGCACTCGCATGCGGAAACAGTGTTCAGCACTGACCAGGATTTGAGAATCATTGACAAAGTTGATCCCTGTTAAGATGTAAAGAGGGTTAAAGGGAATTAGGTAATATTGATTGGGTTATACAATACCTGGCCAGGTATCCTCTCCCACACATAATCACACGCACGCGACACACACACGCACACGCACACGCACACGCGCACGCACACACACGCACGGTAGACAGTGCATCAGTCAAGGCAGATCAAGGGCCAGTGAATATATACAGGCTAATTCCCCTTTGGCTCCTAGATGTGAATGTTGACAGCGATTGTGCTACTTCCTGCTGTGAAAAAGTAGAAGATGCCTGGGAAAAAGCGACAGGTTGTTTTACACACACGTTTGACTACTATTACGGCTTAATTATGTCAGTAGAGTATGTATATATATTTATTATCAAAAGTACAAAATGCTGATGAGGGGATATTACCTTACAATATTATTTAAAATGGTGTGAACTGAATGGTAACACCCCTGGAAACAACGTGTTTAATACTGTTTCATTTAATCTGTTCCAGACAGTATGTTGAGCCTGCCCTCCCTAATTATGGTGACACCAGCCACCCCTGCATCCTACGAACAGGTAAATTACCAAAGCATAAAACATTCAGTTCCAAGTCATCAGTAAATCTCACTTTTCACACAAAGATCTTTCATGCAGATTAAGTTTCTGGTTTTTCAATTATGAATGGGAGAGAATTAAAGCATTATGTAACAATGCGAAAGCTGGGGGAACAGACTGGGACCATTTTGTGGTGTAGTCAGTTATGCTGATTATGAGTTAGAAGTCTGTTTCGTGAAATAAGCAGCTCAGAGAAGAGACTCCTTCATGTAGCTTTCATGTTAAACCCTAACATAACCATGACAGAACTTAGGTTATTAATTAACTTTTTTTTTTACAGCCGGGCTAATTGGTTTGAATGACACATTGGAAAAGTGAACGTACTCAAACAGCAACCCTAGAACAGCTTTCTATTGACAGATATGAAGTACGTTTGTAGGTAACTACCTTGGTATGTTGAAAAGTCTCTAATTCCTAAGGCCACTGGTAACTAGGATGCACTGACAGAACAATTCCACCAGAAGGCAGGCTCGGATTGCAGTTTGCTCTGACAATCCGGGGCATCTCCAGGGAATTGAGCTATCGCGTTATTATTAAAATGTGTCTATTTAAAAAACGATTTTGCAGACAATATTAATGCCAGCAATTATTTTAGAGCGTAAATAACGTTTTGTGGAACTAGATTACCAAAGGTACATTACTGTAATATTATTATTACAAACTCCACAATTTGACGCAACACACTAAAAAATCCCTACAAATAACTAAGCACACACCTTGACTACGTTTTCTGCATACCACGCTTCATACTCATGAAAAGTAATTACTAAACACTGATTGGTTTACACACCAGTGAGGCGGAGTAAAGGACGAGGCTTAGGAAATTAGCATACTGGACAGTTATAATAAATGTGACAAGTTATCAAATGTATTAGTCGAAGCAGAAAGCCCCTTTATTAAGACATTTATTGTACTCAAAGTAACCTATAAAACTTTTGTGGCGCCTGGATTTCCTAGACATTAATATTAGCTAATATTACTTTGTTTTAACTCTTATTTTAGAATGTCCCATTGAGACCGAAGTCTCTTGCAATTGCTTTAATTCCTTTAAAGGAGACTTGTGGGAAGAAACCTTATCTGGAATGCAAATACGAAAATATAGACAGCATTGAAAAAGAAGTCAGGAAAACGTTTATCTGTTGCACTTATCGCCGTAGAACTTAAGGGGGGTTCCGCAGGTCAAGTTACAAAGGTGTTAAAACGTCGAGCAGCTGTTTCAGACAGTGGACAGTGTCCTGAAGCTTGCATTGCAAAGCCATCAGAACCCAAGTATACAGAACCAAAACGGAGCAAACAAACCGCAAACAGAACCATTTTTTCTTTTACTCCGGAAGGAGAAATTTAAAGGGAGACTTTTATTAAACATCAACAAAGACGCAGGTAAAAGGGATCAACAAGCCAGGTTTTCTGCGCGGAGAACGAACCCAGGCGAGCTGTCCTCGATGAGGCTGGAGGCCGCGGCAAGGATGGACATTATTAAGAAGCTATGGAGAGCACGCAAACTGATACTGGTGGTGCTGATCCCGCTCTCGCTGCTTCCTCTGCCGCTTATCCACCCCACTAGCGTGAGTACCTGGTTTCTCCATACCATGTCATCAGCGTGACTACTGCGCATGGGCAATTTATCTGTGTTATTCATTCGAGTTAAGAAGCAGAATATAAATTGGGAATGAGAACTGCAGTCCGATTTAAGAGACACATAACCACAGCACAGACTGTTCGATTTAAAATATATTCGAATCATGCTAATAGTGACTTGTTTTACGCACGTTATTACCCACTCGGCGTGTGCGCGTAAAGTCTGGCACTCAGCGCGCTTACATTTCTCTATAGAGCGCATTGTTGTAAATCGGTTGGCACCACAGGCGTGAGGGAGAAAGGAAGTCTGTGCCAAGTAATAAGGTTATACAACTCAGCTCAACTTTGTGGGGGGTGAATCTCCTTGTTCTGTTTTCTTACAACCACCTGCAGTTCCGGAATGCCCTCTAACCAATTACAGAACCTGTCAATTTCAGTGATTGTAAGAACATCAGTGCGCGTGGCCAGGTGCAGGTATAGAAAACAATGATTTGCACTTTGTTTATCTGAGAACTGAACTGATGTGTTTTTAACTGGTTTCGAACAACATATATATTTGGGGACTGTGTTAGCACAGTGACCTAAAGCCTAGCCTTCAAGGCCCTTATATCTTATGACCCAAATGCTAGACCAGCCATTCTAAGATGTGTTAATAATTCATATCCTGGTCTCCGGCAATGTTAGGAGTTTTCCTTATAATTGATTCTGTTTCTTAGAGACCTATGTAGCCCACCAAAGATCACAATCCCTGGGGTTAGTGTTTGAGTCCTCTGGGGCTCAGGATGTAATGTGGATGTAATTGTTAGATGCCTCGTGTCAGGAGGCTGAATTATATCCAAACAGATAAAGAAATGTAATCTTCATTATTTATTTCCCCAAAGTAAGATAAGGGAATTCACCTGACAAGAGTCCATTCTTCACTGCAATCATCTGTAAATCCCACAGACAACATTAATGAACGTTTAACAGGGAGGAGTCTCTTTGTAAAACCATCAATTAATCAACTTTTAATCATCAGCTTTGAGGCTTGAAAGAGAAACAGGGTGTCAGACTAACCAGTTTGTGTTGCTAATCATCACATCATTAAAACAAAGAGGTTGATGTTGAGTGGTCTGAAAAGAGGTGAACTTTCCCCCAGATACTCAATCTCCAAATTTACATTTCAATGCTAACTCCAGAGTTGGAGAGAAACAATCTGCTAAGTCACTTTATCTCTTCATTTCCATTTGTACGTTCTAGTCATTTTGTTATCTTATCCAGAGCAAATTATTTTTTCGTACTTTTTCATTTTTTACCAAGTGAGTTACTCAGAAACATGTCTTGATTACTGCAGTTAGGTACCAAAGTGATTTAATGAAAGAGCCTAGTTCGTTTGACATGTATTATCTTCATTGTGACATCCTGAACAATATTGACAACAACAACATTACTGGACCACTGCTCCTCTCTCTCCTTTAAGACAGACATCTTGCTAACCCTAAATTCTGAGAGATACTCACATTCCCCTTAGTTTCCTGTTGTAAAACCAGTTGAGACTTCCACTGTGGCTGAAGTAAATTATTACTGCATTAAAGCATAGCATACATACCAAATAGGTCCTACGTTGAATTTCAAAATCCTGATGTGGACATCCAGCAGAAAAGTTTGTACAGGAGCCTTAAGATCCAGATCTCAGGCTAATTTAATCCAGAAAACTACACACTGGCAATAAACGCTTGGTATATATAATTGGTTCATACGTATTGGGGGGAGATAACTGACAAGGAATGAGAATTTTACTTGAAGTGGTAAAACGATAATAAAAGAGCCAAAAGTTAAGTACAAGGCCCCAGGTTAGGACTGAATACTGTGTGCCCACCTGGGGTGATGTGGTTGTGTCGGGGCATGTCCAGGTCAGTTGCCAGTGCCAGCGGCCAGAGTTGGTGGCCAAATACTTAATATTAAATCACATTTATTTTATAAAGCCTTTTTTACAACAGCAGTTGTCACAAAGTGCTTTTACAGATATCCAGCCTGAAACACCAAAGAGCGAGCAACAACAGAGTTAAGGCACAGAAATATAATACAGAAATATTCAAGTGTTTTGAATGAACTGTTTGAACTGAAGGTGTCGTTTAGCCTTCTTGCAACAGCATGTTATTTGTGTATTGAAAAGGGAAATTTTATGATGTTATGGACTATTATGTGCGTGTGAGCCAAGTCCCTCACTGCTTGAGTGAACAATCTGTACTCCACAGGGAGTTACACTGCCTGAATCACATCACGTGGACATGTGGTTATGTGCGTGTTCGCATGAGTAAGTTAATGGTGGGGTAGCAGACATTGTTTGAAGGCTTTTTTTAGAGACTTCTAAGACTGCCTCACACAACCATTGTTAAATGTATTATGTGACTCCACTAATATTGCTGGTTGCACTGTACATTTAGCTGTCTGTCTACTGGCTGCAAATGTTCACCTGCAGAGACACAGTAGCCAGTAAAGGCACAGGATGGAGAACACCTCAGACAAAGTTCATTGGGTCTCTGTAATCAGGCATGCAATCATGTTAATGAATGTTTTTTTATAACAGCAACCGTTGCTTTAACCAGAAATTCACATATCATGAACTATGCAAATCCCATTTTGATGAATGTATTAAATTCGGAATCGGCTCATTCAAAAACCAAAATCATTCTCCATTGTAACCAAGGTCAATTTGGTGTCGATTTGAATATTTCAACGGTTCACATCAGCGCTGAAATGAATAATAATTCCAGCCGTTTCTTTTTCTTTCATGGAACTAAATGTACTAAAAACCTCAGACAAACTGTGAACCAAGAAAAATCTGGTTTCACATTAAATCATCCAGGTGCCATTTACCAGAAGCATATTGACCAGCTCAGGCTCCACTGTTCTTATTTTTTCAGCTCCAGCCTGAAAATGTGTCTGGAAAAAGTCATATTGTGACTTTGGTTTTTTAAAATGCAGTAAAGTTTATGACTATTTGGTGGGCCATCTGTCTTACCTCTGGTTCTCTGTCCACTGTAGGAAGCTTGCTGCGCCTATGTGTTGATAGTGACAGCAGTCTACTGGGTATCGGAAGCCGTGCCCCTGGGAGCCGCAGCCCTGGTTCCTGCATTCCTGTACCCGCTGTTTGGAGTGCTCAAGTCCAGTGAGGTCAGTGAAACATCATTGATTATTATGAATGTGTCATCATCACGGATGCTGTCTTTTGAACTGTGTGCTGATAAGTAGGTGGATGATCCCTCTCCTCTTTAGTCCAGAGGACGTGGCATCCATGATGCCCAAAAATAATTTCAAATTTTGATTTGTCAGATCACAGGACAGTCTTCTACGTCGCCTCAGTCCATTTTAAATGAGCTCAGGCCCAGAGAAGGTGGCAATGTTTTTGGGTCTTGTTTAAATATGGTTTCTACTTTGCATGGTAGAGTTTTAACTTGCGTTTGTGGATGCAGCAACATACTGTGTTCACAGACAATTGTTTTTAGAAGTGTTCCTGAGGGCATGCAGTAATGTCCACTACAGAATCGTGATTGTTTTAATGCAGTGCCGTCTGAGGGCCCAAAGATCACAGCCATCCAGTATTGGTTTTCGGTCCCTTGCATACCGAGATTGCTCCGGATTCTCTGAATCTTTTAATGATATTATGTACCGTAGATGAGATACCCAAACTCTTTGCAATTTTACGTTGAGAAACATTATTCTTGAATTGTAGCACTATTTGCCTGTAGAGTCTTTCACAGAGAGGTGAACCCCTTCCCATCTTCACTTCTGACAATCCCATCCTCTCTGGAATGATCTTTTATACCCTATCACATAGGTCTTCTACCCTCTCCTGGGGACCCCCGCCATTCCATCTATTCGATGTATCCCAGAGCTAGCACACCTGATTCAACTATTTAACTAATTAACAAGCCCTTACCTGTTGAATCAGGTGAGCTATTTCAGGGCAAAAACCAAACTGTGGAATGGCTGGGGGGTCCCCAGGAGAGGGTTGAAGACCTATGCCCTATCATGTTACTGATTAGTTGCCAATTAACCTAATTGGTTGTGAGTTGTTACTCCAGGTTTATTTTTTAGCATTACAGTCTTTTGTTGCCTCTGTTCCAACAGAAACGTGTTGCTGGCATCAAATTCAAAGTGGGAATATATTTTTCAAAAAACATTAAAATGTATCAGTTTCAACATTTGATGTGTTGCCTTTGTACCATTTTCTGTTAAATATAAGGTTTACATGATTTGCCTATCATTGCATTCTGTTTTTATTTACATTTTACACAGCGTCCCAACTTTTTTGGAAATTGGGTTGTACACATAACACCCCAAAAACATGTTTTTAGACATTTATGCTAAGAAATATCTGATATACATAAATATTCAGACCCTTTATTCAGTACTTTGTAGAAGCGATCACAACTTCAGGTCTTCTTGGATATGTCCCTACCATCTTTGCACACCTGGATTCGTGCAGTTTCTGCCATTCCTCCTTCCAGATATTCTCAAGCTCTGTCAGATTGGATGGGGAGCCTTGGTAAACTGGAAACTTTAGTACTCCCCACGGAAAGAGTTCAAGTCTGGAGTGCCCCAGGAGTGGTTTCTGTCTGGTCACCACCCTAAACTCCTGAATGAATTCTGATGGTGCACTGCTGAGAGCGTTGTCCTTCTGGCAGGTTCTCCCATTTCTGCAGAGAAACTCTGAGCTCTGTTAGAGTGGCCATTGGGTGCTTGATCATATCCCTGACCAAGGTCCTTCTTGTCTGGTCACTTAGTTTGGCCGGTCGGTCACTTCTAGGAAGATTCTTGTTCGTTCCAAACATCTTCCAGATCACATTGATGGAGCTCACTATGCTCCTCTGAACTTTCAATGTTTTAACAATTTTTTACAACTTTACCCAAATTTATGCCTTGACTCAAATCTTGGATGTCTACTGAGAGTTTTTTGGGCTTCCTGGCTTGGTTTTTGCTCTGACATGCACTGTGAAGTGTGGGAACTTATATACTTGTGTGACTTTCTAAACACTGTCCAAAGAATTTAATTTGCCACAGATGGATCCCTAAAAAGTCCTAGAGACACCTGAAGGATGATCAAATGACCTCATCTGAGGTCAATTTAGATTGGTAAAGGTCTGAATACATATATTTACATGAGATATTTCAGTTTTTCTTTTTCAATTAATTGGTACAAATGTCTAAAAATGTGATTTCACATTGTCATTGTGTAGATTGATGGAATGTTTGTTTATTCAATCAATTGTAAATTAAGTTGATGACACAACAAAATGCTTTGGCATATATCTGCAGCAGAGACAACAGTTTAGACCACTAGACCACCCTAGGACATGTAATTACTCAATGAGTAAGTTCTTTGGCCACTGAAGACTCTGAAGTAAATTCCCTTTACCAGGTATAATTTGCGCCTCTGCATGGATCAAACATCATCTAAAACAGTGGGTTATTTATTTGTTGGTTTTTCTCAGAAAATTGATTTTGTTCAATTCATTCTTTTCAAGAACTTTCATTAATTTTTGACTATAGGCTATGAAAACTAGCTCTTTAACAAATTACCTGTTTTTATCCTTTTATGTTTGGTGGCCTTTCACCTAAACTAAGTTCCCCCTGACTTTCTGTGAAGACATGATTGTGATGTCGAAGGCACATGTTCAGAGTCACCTGTACTAATCAGCGGTTATCACAAGGTATCTTTAAGCTAACAGCAACATAGGAAGCGTAGCAGTCAGGCTTTCTGTACAGACAGTTAAACTCTTATCACTAAGACGATGGCCTCATGCACTATTCCAAGTGAACCGATTCACCTCAGCTGGACAGCAATTGCCCATTCTTAAACTGACCCTGCAAACATGCTTTTAGCATTATCATAAGCTCTTGTAATCGTGTTTGATAAATATGCTTGTTTTTTTTTAGCAATTCTTTCCACTAATGACAAGGCTTGCGTACTGTACTGCATGCCTTTCTTTTCCTCACCTTGTGAAAGCTCTAGAGTGGTGAGGGGATCAATAAAGCCATCAACTTTATTGTACCTACATGACCGGAATGAGGCAATTTATCATGTACTTAACATTCATTACATCCTGTCAAGATCTCTAACTCAGGAAGAGTTTAATTCAACTTATTAAAAAAAAATTATTCCATGGGTAATTCCATCTTTTACCTGAGCGAAGTCTCCAAATCAGACAAACAAATGCACATGGTGTTTAAGCAGGCACACCTTTACATTCTTTTGTATGAATACAAAATAGCACTCAGCGTCAAGTTAGCCACTACAGCCTCAATCATTTTCCTCTCAGCTTCGGGACACTTGTGCAAATGATGGAGGTGCATACAAATGAACTAAGAGGGCAAAACAGTGGAAGGGGGTGAACTGAAATTCAGCCTACTTTTGCTGGCAAAAACAGAAAGGTGTTACGATTAACAGCTTCCCCCTGTGCGCGTCACTTTTAGGTTTATTTGCCTCCAATTCCACATTTTTTGTAAAGAAGCAAAGCCGAGACGTGTTAATCCAATGAATCCATTCCGAGATGATGGAGCCCATCCTCACTGCTGTGGTTCTGGCCAAAAACAAGAACAGGAAATAACAAAGGCTTTTGGTCTTGGACGTCTAATCTCATTTCTGTAATGACAATTTCATAGTCAGTCAGTCCCCAATAGTGGCTTATTGGACATAGCCAACACCCCCTCATTACCATATTCCCGAAATATCTCATGCTAAATAGATTCTACATCTCACAATGCGTCAGGACTGAGTGCAGCGTTTAAAGAGCACTATAAATGAATGTTTGCTGGTTTTTGGTGTAGGTGGCTGCAGAGTACTGCAAGGACACCACTCTGCTGCTAATGGGGGTCATCTGTCTGGCCGCCTCCATAGAGAAGTGGAACCTCCACAAACGCATCGCTCTACGCATGGTGATGGTTGCCGGGGCCAAGCCTGGCATGTAAGTATGGACCGGCTCGGTAGGGGAATGTAGGACCTAAATGATCTAAAACCTATAGTGGTTATTTGGCAGTCCCCGTTGAAGTAGTCTATAGGCACAGCTGAAGAACACTACTGCACCATGATACTCACGCGACCTCTCCGTTCTCCTGTGTTTTTTCAGGCTGGTGCTTGGTTTCATGTGCTGCACGACGTTCCTCTCCATGTGGCTCAGTAACACGTCTACAACGGCCATGGTGATGCCCATCGCCGAGGCCGTCCTCCAGCAACTTATCTCTACCGGCGTGGCCGACGCCCAGGACGACTCGGAAACCGTCGAGGCCCCCGAGGACGACTGCTTCAGCGGTACGTAGGGTTGCAAAGAGTCAGACATTTTCCGGTAAATTTCCAGTAGTTCTACAGAAATTTTCCATGGGAAGTTAAGCCTGAGAATTTGGGGAATTTTATTAAATTCATCAAGAAAAGTTAGCTTATTAGTTTTGCCAGCATTCCCCAAGTACGCTGGCAAGAGCATCCTGTCTGGTGCAGAGATCAGCAAGGCCTAGGGTGTCATCACTACTGTGCGAGGGCAAGGTTCTTGGCAGTCTGGCGAAGTACACTTCCAAGCAAGGGCTTTGGGATGGAGATGCAATATGGCAGTCATGCCAACATGTCATCAGCCACCTGGTGGAAGGGACATAATGGATCTTAGGCTCTTTCCCTTGTTGCCTCCATCATCCTCCAAATCCCACCAACATCAGCCACATCAGGACAAAAAGCAGGCTGACCAATGCATGGGTTGAAAAGTTGGTGGCCATCTAGGCAAATCTGAGGCCTTTTGGCCCTGAAAATGAGCCATCCTCAACAAGGTTGGAAAATGGCCAGTGAAGATGAGGCATCAGAGTCTGACATTCAAGAGGTGGACTTTGAGGAGGTCCAGGGAGAAGACATGCAGGCCTCAGAGGAAGACAACCAAAGCCTTTGGTCTTAGTCTTTAGACTACCATTTTAGAGTTTTTGGGGATACGATGGGTCATTGGGAACATAACATTCAATAGTCCCTTTCTCTTGTTGTTCAGTGAAATCCTCCTATGTGAACAGTCAACTCATTTTATTAAAGTTCAGCTCTTAAATCGTTTTTTAAATTTCTGTTTATTTTCTGCAATTATGTCTACACAGGCTTATGTTTCTGACTGCATATGATATGGTAAATATGTCCAATGCAAAAAAAACATCCACATTGAAATTATATTAATATTAATTCCCATATATTCCTGTTAATTCCCACGGAAAGTTTCCGCCTCTGAATATTACCAAAAATGTGCAACCGTAGGGGTAAAGCTGCCCCCCAGTGAACACTTTCATGACATGAAGAACATTAGAAAAGTTCAAATCCTGATTGCTGATAGGCTGACTGCAGTGTTACATGAGATTGTATACCATGTATAATACGTGTGACTGTTTTAATTGCTCTGGTAACCTGTTTATGATCGCAATAAGGTGCCTCTTGAAATCCTTGTTGTGTCGTGCTTAAGAAAGGCCCTTAGCCATCGTATATTTGCTAAGTAAATCCCCATAAGCGCCACTGCACAAAAATAACTGAAATAATTTAGCTTTTTAAAACACTCAGTGAAGTAACAGTTTTTCTTCTTTAAAGACAAGGAGGAAAACCGGCAACAGAACCAACTAGAGCTGCTGTGTCGTAGAGACAGGTGAGAGCAGAGGAGCTTTCTGACTTACCAATCACATTCCTGTCAGTCTTACAGTGAAGACCATGAACGCTATTCATTTCAATGTTGTAATTACGTCCATTTATAATGAAGTGCTTTATCCTCAGCTGTGTGAACCCGGAACTGTGCACAGTGACCGAGGTAATATCATATTCTTTTTAAAACTGTAAAATGATGCATGTTGATTGTCTTAATCACACTTTATCATAGAATGCATTTTGTTCTTTAACCACTGGCCTACAGTGGGCCTCAGTAAAAATGTGAATTCTCCATTGAGACTCTACTTGATTCTGTCAGTTGCAGACTGTGGAGCCCAATGGGACTGGTAGGAAAGCCAGTAAGATCAGCCTGGGTCAGATGTCCCTCAAGCAGACGAACGGACACCGGCCTTCGGTCAGTGGAACACATGCACACAGAAACACACACACTCACACACACACTCTCACACACTGCTTGTTCCTATTTGTGTTGAAGACAGCGGTCAGCATTTCAGAGTCTAGGAAGGACAGCAAAGACGCTCGCTACCCCACCAAGAGAGATCACATGATCTGCAAGTGTCTGTCGCTCAGCATCACGTACGCGGCCACAGTCGGAGGCCTCATCACCATCACCGGCACCTCCACCAACCTCATCTTTGCCGAGCAGTTCAACAAGTGAGCCACTCGCCATCCATTGCCTTTGATGCAGGTCGACTGCTTCGAGACAATGTTGCACTAAAACCCACTCGCCTTGAGTTTTGTTAAATAGGTTAAATGACCAGACCACAAAACAAGTACATACAAAACAGATATACAGCTCCTGGAAAAATTAAGAGACCACTGCACCTTTTTCTTTCCTTTCCAAAGAAGTTGAAAAGGAAAGTTATGAGTGAGGAACAGAAGTGTTCAATTTGCAGTGGTCTCTTAATTTTAACCCTTCTGTTCCTCACTCAAAACCTTCCTTTTTGACTTTTTTTGGAAAGGAAAGAATAAGGTGCAGTGGTCTCAATTTTTTCCGGAGCTGTATATACAAATTACTATAACAATTTTAGTAATTGACCAACTACTATTAAACATATATTCCTGACATTTATATCAACAAATAACTTTTGGTCACTTTTGATTTCAGTGAGAAATATAGGCTACATAAAAAAACTGTTCATTCGGTAAATTACATTATATTATGTCATATTTAACTCACTCCTTCCAGAGAGAACAAAACACGCAAAGAAGCCTAGGATTGACGTAATCCCCCCAATATTCCCCAAAAGCGGATTTCCTGGGCACCTCAAACCAGCTGGGCTAATCCAGAGAAAAATGGCCTCTTTATATCAAAGAATGTGTTGGGCAAACGTCAGTTGGACTGTGTCTATCCGATGCTCTCCTTCCCCTCTCTCCACCAGCTTAAAATGTGACTGAGTATTTAGTAACTTCACATCTGTTAAGATGGTGCTTGACGTGGTGAAGCATCGCCAATATCAATGGGCTCCGTACATTAAAGTGGTCTCTGCTCCATAAAGTATGAACGTGATGCACACGCTAGCTATTGCACATGCAGCAACTACACTTCCTGAAGTTGCCATAAAATATTTGTGTGCGCATTTGTTCAGGGTCAGAAGTGTCCTTCACATTAAAAGCACTTAAAAGGTAAAAGGATCCAGTCGCTGATTACTTTTTGTTCAACCCGTCATTTTGACATCAAGGCCAACAATTCTAACCCTGGCAATCCCACACTAAAATACTTGTATGTAGCTAAAAATAGAGCATCAGGAGTTTACGTTCGGTCGTTTTGGCAAGGACCCTTCATACTGCTGACAGTGGAAGGACTGATTGATTGATTGATTGGTTGATTGACTCAAGTGTTATCTCGGGGAAATGTCAGAATATCCATGTGATCAGTCTGTTACCGGGCAGATACTAAACAGCAGAGCCAAGATAAAAACAGGCAGCAACAGGTCAGCAAAGCCGGTCAGCACACAGAGATATTACCATATTACTGCTACTCAACGTAAGGAATTGAGGCTTGACCTGATCTTATTAATAGGTGACATAACATTTTCTGCCAAATAATGTATTTTCTATGCATTTTAAAATAAGTTTCAGTGTGTGGCATATGGAATACATACACGTGTATGGAAGTGCAAATGTTTGGTAAATGTATTTAAATCTGGTGTGTTGCGTGGTCAATGACCTGCGGAAGTCATGTTCTAATTCCATTCAAACAAAGAGAGTTCATTGTTAGTCTGTTACATTGTTCCAAGCCAGTAATGGCCCCTCCCAGAGTCTGTAATAACTGATTATAATGATGCTAGCCTTCAAGTCTTTAATCTTCAACTCCCTCTGAAAACCACAACTAAAACCTGCATAATTGCATCAGTTGCTCGATTAGGTTCTGTGGGAGTGTTGTGAGAAAAGATAATAGATGAGACTTGCAAAGTCTTCATTCTCCTAAATGCCCAAAGCCTTGTCCTTTCCAACATGATTCTGCTTGTAATCACTGCTTCAAATCCACATCCCCACTTCAAGAATCACCTTCTCGCACAAATAACCGTGATGGAAAACCAAAGCACTGCACCAATTGTAACCTATTAGATGTTGGTGCGTCTCGCAGTCATTCTACAGATGTTATGACATCATATTCTTCCAGCAGAGCTTACCCGGCAACTAGCACTACAGCCTTGACCCCATAAGGGGAGGTTCTGAGCCTTGTGACGTGATCACCTGTGTTAAGGAAACTAACCTTACCAGATTGTTGCAAGCTATAGGTTTAACCTTCAGTATCGGCTCTCTCAAACTGTTCATTCACCTCCTCTCAGTCGCTACCCAGACGCCAAGGTAATCAACTTCGGGACCTGGTTCATCTTCAGTTTCCCCATCGCTATCATCATGTTACTGCTGACCTGGGTGTGGCTGCACTTCCTCTTCCTCGGATGCAAGTAAGATGCGACACTATCCCTCCCGCATCAACCAGGGTTCACATTCTGTCTATGCATTCTTTTACCCCAACGCTGTGCACAGAAACACACACCTATGATACGAAACGTTTCACATCCAGTTTCAGGGAGACTTGCTCGTTCAGTAAGAAGCGAAAGACCAGGAGGGAGATTCTGTCAGAGACGAGGATTCATGAGGAATACGTAAAACTGGGGCCCATTAGGTGAATACGACACTCCCTTTTCAGTTGCAGCTTGGCGAAAGACTGATGTTTGGCCACATTGTGACACGAAAACACAAGAACTGATGTGTATGTCGTTTCTCCTGTGCTGCAGTTATCCAGAGGTGGTGACAGGAGTGTTCTTCATCCTGATGACCCTGCTGTGGTTCACTCGAGAACCGGGCTTTGTTCCGGGATGGACATCGCTGTTCGAGAAGTATGAAGCTTTTAGTGCCCTATTAAAGGAACCGAATTGCTCACACGGGTTCCATTTCAAAATGCAATCTCAGTAAGATTGAATAGTAATGCATTCTTCTATTTTTCGTTTTTTTATCTGTGTTGTTTATGTTTTATTGCTTCCACAGGAAGGGTTACAGGACTGACGCCACTGTATCTGTGCTGCTGGGCTTTCTGCTCTTTCTCATCCCAGCCCGTCGCCCATTCTCGCGGGCCCCTGGCACCCCCGCGAGGGAGAGCCCAGCAGAGAGAGACCCAGACCCCTTGGCCCCTATGATCACCTGGAACGACTTCCAGAGACTCATGCCCTGGGAGATTGTCATCCTGGTTGGAGGGGGCTACGCCTTGGCTGCTGGCTGCAAGGTGAGATCACTTTTTGCACAATTTGAATGTGTAGTTTTAAAGTTAATTTCATGCATTGCTACACATTCCACCATGACTTATGCCATGTTCACATGATAACTGAGTGTGGGTAACAAACTGAATCAATAGGGGCCCCTTGCAGGTGAGGGTTGATGAACAAGTCTTTTGTGCCTATGTACAAAAGTGTACTTCTTGAAAAGTATTTTTTGGGGTCGATGTTTTGTCATTTGCAAAGGCTGTGACTATAGGCTACATAATCTATCCTTTTTTCTAGTAAATATGAGTCTTTCTTACAATCTATAGAACTTAACTCCATTCATTAGCTAAAACTTTGACTCCGGCTCTCACACATAAAAAAAAACACGATTCTCCGTGTTGTGTGCTCAATCGTGTGCGTGTGTGTGTAGGTGTCAGGGCTCAGCGTGTGGATCGGCAGACAGCTGGAGCCGATGAGCGGTCTTCCCCCCTGGATGGTGGCACTGCTGGCCTGCCTGCTCGTCTCCGCGGTTACAGAGTTTGCCAGCAACCCCGCCACTCTCACCGTGTTTCTGCCGATCCTCTCTGCTCTGGTAAGGATAACAACATTCTCTGTGTTTTGTCTTGACCAGTCCTCTCTCTCTTTGTCCCTGCTCTAGTGAGAACAAATTGTTTGTCCACTCAGCTCTAGAAACAACCACCCACTGGTCACTGACGTCAAATCTAAATTTTTTTGCTTTACCTTTCTATTCGGAAGACTAATGTGATTTCAGTGTGAAATTCAACAACCATTTGAACCTGTCATTGGATTCAAGTGAAAAGGCAGGTGAATGTAAAAAAAAAATACATCTCCCAAATTATTTTCACACTGATAACATTTTTCGAATCAACTGTTTTCCGTGTTGATCCAGTGTCATAACATAGTGTTTTTTTTTTTTTTGTTGGAATGGCATGGAAACAATATTGATTCAACCAGCCTGTTGCACACATTGCCAGTGTGACTTTTTAAGCTATTCCCCGCTAACAGAGCTCATGACAATGATCAACTTCCTCTGCTCTACTGGCAGGGTCCTCACATTGCGTAGACAACTTTACTCGCCCTACATAAACTGTCTGCTTGCCTTGCCTGTAAGTTGTGAGAGACACCATGTCCTTTTTGCGCTTGGTTCTGTAACGTGACCTTTGTGCATTATGTTCTTCTCTCCCTCTCAGTCGGAGACCCTGCAGATCAACCCTCTCTACACTCTCATCCCCTCCACCATGTGCGTCTCTTTCGGGGTCATGCTGCCCGTCGGCAACCCCCCGAATGCCATAGTGTTCAGTTACGGACACGTGCAGATCAGTGACATGGTGAGACGCAAAACCCCCGGTAGGGGGGGACGCGACACACAAACAACGGGCCGAGCAAAGCGCCAAACAGCTGCACAATCAAAGGCCATTGTTGCAATGACGGGCAATTCAGAACATTTTATGTAACAGGCGTATTTATACAAGATTATGCGATTAGAAACGGAATTACGCCAGGAGTAACACCGCGAGCAGCACACAATACCTAATGAGCAGCTGTCACAATAAAACACTAAGGGGCTATGGTTCAGAAGTATTTAATGATGCATGAGAAAATAACAGCTTGCTTACCTGATGTTGTTGTTGTCCGTCTCAGGTGAAAGCGGGTTTCGGGGTGAACCTGATTGGCGTAATGGTGGTAATGCTGGCCATAATGACCTGGGGCGTGCCCCTCTTCAACCTGACCGAGTTCCCCGACTGGGCCGTCGCCAGGAACATCACCGGCAACTGATAACTATGCCGGA
Organism: Esox masquinongy; assembly: GCA_016801175.1. Taxonomy (NCBI): domain Eukaryota; kingdom Metazoa; phylum Chordata; class Actinopteri; order Esociformes; family Esocidae; genus Esox; species Esox masquinongy. The sequence continues at coordinate 25,179 of JACXGI010003352.1, read as the reverse complement.
GGGCACCAGAGAGGGGGGGGACCGTCACAGAGGGAAGGCAGAAAACGATCTTGAAAAAGACACGCTCACCGTCTCTTTTACTGTAAATGCCAAATTGAAAGGGAGTGAGGCTTGTTCCTTCAACCGGGCAGGTTCCGTCTGAGAATCGGGCAGGTTAGAGATGAACGGCGTGGAAGGAGTGAAGCCACACAAGGGAGGAGATGCAGAATATATGAGGAGGAATGGACTCTGACTCAAGTCAATGGATCCTATTGCCTTTCACTCCATGTTACTGAATGATGCTGTAAATGTCGCTTTCATAGATTATTTTCTAATCTCTCCACTACGCAGCACACATTTTGCTTCACAGATGGATTCCCTTTAGGACTACGAGACATAGCATACATTATGACATAGTCATACATTTATGACAATAACCCCAAAAAAGGTCTGCATGGTTTGTCATGCGTTACCTATGGATCTCTAACGTGTAAATGGCCTGAAATTGAGCCTATTCCCTATATAGTGCAATCATTTTGACTGTAGGATCAGAATTGCCTTTGTTCGCTAAGTACATTTATATATACTCAGAAGTGTACCTGGTGTAAATGTGCTGCTAGACGTAGACAACATTTAGGACCAGTACACAAAAAAACGACTTAAGACTACTTAACCCACTATATACATTTGTGTACAATATGCTGTGTTGTGACCGTGAAATAAAGAGCACAGAAACAATAAGTGCACAGTAGGGTTCCTCTCCAATCAAAAGCCAAATCCCGAGAGCACAGCCTTTATGAATACAGTTGTGTGTGTGTGTTCTGTTGCACACCACATTAAATGCTTTACACTATTACACAAAATCAACTTACATTTTGTGCTTTCTTTTGTAATTTACTCACTTTTGTGAAAACGTAGGCCTATAAAGAATGAAGGAACATTACCCAATCTAAGTCCTACATCTGTTTTTAATTTATTCAATTTTGCACATTTTCATACTTTATGTTGGTTTAGTGGACGGAAATAGCTTTGTAAATACATGCCAGCTTGTAATATAAAAGAGATGTGCCTTATATTGTCAAACCAATCCAATGAACTGTAACATACATGACTGAATAACATTTGTCTAGGCTAGCTGTTAAAAATGTATTTCAAAAAGTTCTAGATTCATGGAGACTTAACAATTGTTATAAAATTATTAAATAACATTCAATCAATGACTCGTCTTTATTTATCAGCCACAACAAATCACAATCATACCACCCCGTTATTCATAAATAAAGAACATTATCTGCCTGTTGGACAAAAACACCTTTCTTGGTAGCTGATTGGACACAAAGGCAGTTGATACGGCTTGTCGGATAAAAGTTGTCACAGCACAAAGGTCCACCTGCTGTCGGACTGAGCAATCAGAGACACAAAGGAATACTGAAGAATCATGCCAGAGAGGAGTGATCCACAGCGATCACTATGACAATGACTCTCCAGTTTGCTTGGACAGTTTGAGGAAGGTTTTGTACTGGAACACGGTCCCTTGCCCTCCCCCAAAATGATTGCACATTCTTGAACAGACACTGGGCCATGTTTTTTCCGTGTGCTTTCAAGTGATGGGTGATGTATTCAAAGGGCAGTGTCCCAGCCCAACCCCTCCATGTGTTTCCAACTGGTGTTGTGTTTAACTCAATGGAAGGACGTGTAAGGGTGGGGTGGCGCGGGTCACCAGTCGGAAGCAAGAAATGAATGAGACAAATTAACACAAAATACCAGACCGCTGACATCCACCCTTAGTGTCCAGGTCCGGTTAGAGTGTGGTCACTGACCTTCAGCATCGGTCCTCTCTGGTAGAGCATAGTGGGGCTGCGGTGTCCAGCGGCAGACGACCGCTGCCCAGCGTCAACTAGCAGGGTCCAGAGGACATTCCTCCTCTCTGCCTTCTGACCAGTGGCTACTGGCTAGGACTGTGACTGTTTAGGACCATCAGCAGGCTCAAAGCCTTCCTTCTCCATCCTCTCTTTGTATTTCAGGAAGTCTCTCCTCTTGGTGAAATATTTCACCTGCCAGGAACCACGGGAGAGGAAAATTATATTAGCTACGTGCATTCAAGTAATTTCATATTGACATTTCGCTGACGGTCTTATCCAGAGCAACTCTGTTGAGACTAGTTTGTGTTAAGATGGCTAGGTGGGTTGACCAGTAAGTTATGGAATATCTCCCTGGCTATCTGATAGACTGTTATTGTCAGAGTAACAGGTGTGTTATAGCAGGGAAAGGGGGCCTCACCCACTGAGCGGGACAGGACACCTCAAACTCTTTCTGGAACTTCTCACAGGAGGTGGTGTTGTCACAGTTATCATCAAGGCACTTCCACAGTTTGTCCCTAGCACCCCAGCACTCTTTCCTCTGGTTTGCTGTAGGGGCTGACATCACTGGGAAAGTAAAGACTGACTTAAAGCAAGTGGAGGAAGAAACAGGTTAAGACAGCTACAAGGCACAGCTGCAGGTCGACCATGGAACGTTAAACGCTAACGATGGGGATGGAGCTGGGAAAACATAACCAGAATTGCATATTAAGTTGTTCATACAATGACTGAATATAGTATTTTTATGAATATATTTTAAATTAGGCCCTTTTTGCATTTTTTCAAGAATTTATTTTGCGGGGTTCACCAATCCTGAACCCCGCTCTTAATACAATAAAAAATGCCCACCACCAATCATTGTTTCCATGGTCTACATACGAGCCATGTTGGTTCTATAAAATTTTTTAAACTGAATTTTGCAGAATGTTGTGCTGTCGAGGGGTTTATTATTTCACCCAAACCAAATGTTATAGTTGCTAAACATTTCTTCAACAGAAGTAAACCTAACAAAATTCTAGAACAATAGGTCCTTCCCTGTTTCATTCTGTCGTCAACAAAATGCGGTTGTAAAATGAAAAACCAGATTATTTCTCTAGCTACAGTATGTAACGAAAACGTGTTAGTCGGTAATACCCCCCGTCCTCACAACAACGTTAACGACTTACCATAAATGCTTCTACCGAAACTCCGGTATGAATAGTTAAGTCAATATAAAGAAAGACCATATCAAGTAGACGATTTTAGGTTCTGTAACGTTTGTGTATTTAATTCAAGGACAGCTGTAAAGACAGTGAGGAACACTTCCGTCGCATCTCAGTGACGCTATAATTTCTCATGTTGGGTGAGCGTATTTAAACGCCGCTAGATGGCAGACCTTACACAGGAGAAAAAGCTTTGACAAACGGCACGTTTCTAATGTTACATCATGGTACGAGACAAACAAGAACGTTATAATAAAACAATCCTAAAACTCTTCTTCAGCTTCTGCTGCACCACTTCCCTCCTCTTTTGAGTTTTAGGCTTAGTAAAGAACCTTATGACAACTGCTCATGTAAAAAGGACTTCATAGAACATTTTAACTATAAGTTCTGTCCCTAATGTCCCAGGTTTGGTGGTAAATCACAAGACAACGCTGGGCCTTCTTTAAGTCGTATGCAAAACAAGTAAGCTTTTCAAAGTCTTTCATGGATGTGAACTGATCTGACTGAAAAAAAGAACAGAGGGAGGAGGCACATGGGTGCTTTTACTGAACACTGCCCTGCTCTGAGTGAATAGAATAGGCTTGTGGATGCCTTGTTTCCATGGAACCCAGAAACAATCCATTTCAGGGTGTCAGTCTGAGGGAGGTTGCAAGCCACTATTAGAAGTAAACACATATCTCACTACTTAAAGTCTCCATAGCACAAATAAATGTATACACAAGCCTAGACACAATTGTAGCACATAATATGTGTAACAGGAAAGATGGGGTCCACATCCGCACATCACACTGCTAACAATCACATGACAATGGTTTCAAGGGAATTATAGTGACCTTTTCAAAGGCATAATTATTGCACCGCCATCGCATCTAGAAATGCTCACATACAGTTCTAGAATGACACGGTTGAGACGGCACATGTTCACAGTAACACCCTGGAGCGAAATATATCAGCTTGTAGTTAGCATTCATCTACATCTCCTGTCTTTTCTGAATTCTCAAGAATTAGTAAGAACTGTAAACATGGAATATAATGCATGCAAAAATGGAAGGTGAGGCATAATGGCAATTTGATTATTTTTAATCATTTTCTCCTTTTTTCTTCTATTTCTCTCTTTCAAAATCAGACACCCTTTGTGAGAAAATACAGTTACATTCTGTGAGAAAGCCCCAGGTAAGTTAATAGTTTTTCCCATTGCATGCAGCTCTTAGCCAAGACATAAGAGATCCTCAGAGGGGTATTGTTAAGAGGAATGTCACTGAATGAGAGCCTCACTGTGAGTTCCCAGCAAGGCCTTTGTGAAGTGTGACACCCAACGAAAAAAAAGAAAATGGCTTTAGAAAAAAGAACAGCTGAATATTATGCCATTGAAAAGGAATATCAGTGTTCAAATGACAGTGTAGGGCACCAAAGCAAAATAGCTTAATAATACTAAGAATTTATTAATATAGAGGAATTAAAATCATTTAATGTTATTTTCTGTCTTTTGCATTGGTCTGATTCTGTAGTCAATTCTTAAGCAATGTAGGGGTGATTTGGACATGTTAGGGTTCCACTGGTTGAGCGTGGCCTATGCTCCCCTATTAGTCCGTTGCTAGGAAACGCTAGACCTCCAGCTGATTGAATATTGGCTTTCCTGCAGCATTAGGACTTAGAGTAAGTCCATCGGCGTATCACTGAACATGCAAAGCTGATGTGATAAGGTTTTTACCAGGCTGTCTTCCAACCAGAGTGGGACACATTTCATTGAAAGCTTATCTCTAGCTGGCTATTCATTAAGAACAAAATCTGTCTCGAGTCCTTTCTAAGTTTTATTTGAAAATTAGTTTTAAAAAAGGTTTGTGTGTGTTTTTGTGTGTGTCCTTTACTGTGTAGCGGACCAGTGGTACAGTTGTCCCATGTCTTTGTTTTATACCCGGAGGGAGGTGCAGACAGGAAGGTAGACTGACACTGACTTACTGCTCTTTGTCCAAGGTTCTTTGACTGTGGTTCTGTGGTCAAAATGAAAGCCCTGCCACAAACCGCTGTCCTCTGTGAAAGTCCAATTACACATAAAAGGGACTGGCAGGAACGCCTCATTTGGTCCCGTGAGCCTGTTTGGAGGAGCTGTGCTTCTACTACTGCTGTTGTTTCACAGACAGCTTCTCCGCACTGACTTTTGCCTCTACGGCTGCATGTTCCAATGCTGTGTGCTGAGCCCTCTGTCAGTGTCCCTAAAACCCTCTGGGAGCAATAGAGCTCGACTGGACCATCATTAGGAGGTGTATGTCACTTCTCATTCAGACATCTCCTGGCAACTGGCCGGCTAAGGGCTGATGTAGGCTCATTACCACCCTTGTACCACTGCAACACTGGTCTGAATTTGGCCCACTGCTCAGTCAAAGCTCTATAATTTTCCCACTATCATGTCGAATAAACCATGAAAAAATCTTTACAAAACAGAACAGGGTTTTGTACTGAAGGCTTCGTACCCCCCACAACCCTCCCTGTTGATGGAGTAAAGTAAAAGCTGTTTTTTGAGCACGCTCTTTCATGAGGTGCATATTCAAAAACTGCCCCGCCTGACCGGCCGCAAATGGACATTGCCAGACGTCCAGTGAGCTTGGATCCGCACACTGAGAAGAGAGACAGTGAAAAGTGTGTGTGTTGCAGGGGTGTGTAAGGTTGCCTGCTAGCACGCACGCCCGGCTGTGAGTGGCAGAGACAGGCATCGATCCGTTGGGGGTGGCTGCGGGGTGTCAGGGATATTGAACTTCAGGCGCCACAGTTGCCGGTCAATAATGTTGACATTCGGCTACAGCCTACCACGGTGTCATGGAAACAGGGCTGAGGTAGCAAGACGAACCAACATTAGCCAGGAGAGAACAGACTCAGATTTTCTGTGAGGCCATGAGGGCAGAGGAAGACACTGTGGACAGACGTTGTTAAAGAAAGAAGACATAGAAACCTGGGTCGTTACAGAAACCTGTCCATAGGTCTAGTATCAATGTAAGTCATGCCCATCACCTTGACTGACAAAAGTGTTTGACACAGGACGGACAGATGACGCACGTTAGTCTGCTCGCGTAATAGACATCTCATTGACCAACTTTTGTCTCAATATGTCTCACTTCAACCAAAAACCTGCTTGCGTCTGCTAGGAGGGTGACACTTTGCAAATGGATTTCACTGAAAGACATGTACCACCAGAAAACATCCATATCCCCCCAAAAATGGTTGATTGATGTCAAAGTCCCTATTTTGCATCTTTTCCCTTCTGAGTCTCCGTATTAATATCGTATTGAAAACGGGGATGCTAATGTATATATGTTGTTGATTTTCTTCAGTGAAGTGAAATCTATTCCACAAGCACCCTTTATCAAGGTTCCCAATTACTTTGGAAGTGACTTTATTTTGAGGCAGAACTTGCATTTGTACTCAAACTTTAATATATTTTGAGGAAATATCTTGTTTTCTTGGGTATAACTTTTACTTGTGGTAAAACTAAGAGGTCAGTGTTCTACCATTTTTCGATTTTTAACACTGGCCTGTGTGATTTATATTCTTTCAGTAACTAATCCTATTCAGATCTGTGTGTTTTATATTCCCTCAGTAAGTGATCCTATTCAGACTGAATCCAGACCCCAGCCTCTACATAGATGGCCACTCCCTCACAAGTAACCAAACCCCCAACTTTCTCTAGTTCTTACAAAGCTTTTTTTTACCAGTAGCCAAAGATGTAATGGCTTTGTGTCTCACATCCTCTCTTTTTTATGAATGAACTTCTACTAAGAGCCCATTATGTGTCATCCTACACTGATTAGCCTCGCTTGCAAGCATGACATAAAAAGACAAACCATTGACCAACAGCTCTGGTCCATTCCCATTTCTTCAGTGGCTTCTGTTGACCGTCTAACGCAGTACTGCCTTCCAGTTACACAGTATAAACCTATCCTATATACTGTACCTATTGTTGTTAGTTGATAAATGATCCATGCCCTGATCTCTTTCATGTGTTTTTTTTTACAGTCTGATTTGTATTCTGTCTTGCAGTACTTGTTTAAGATAATTGGGTAATCGGGATCTTATAAACAACACAAAATAAAATATAATACAACAATAAAAAACATATAATACAACTATTCTCTATGAAAGCCCAATGTTGGTATATTTGTTATCTGTTATTCCACTTCTGTTCTACCCCCTTGCAGTAAGCATAAGGACTAATGTGAGTAGCTTGGAAGCTAGCCCTGCTTTATTCTCTCTGCCTAGCGGAAGGTCTGCACAAGCAACAGGTTGATTCCACAATGCCACAGGTTGTCTCAAAAGCCAAGCACCAAGATGACACACAATACACACAAACACGCACACACACGCACACAAACAAACTGAATGGCGGAACTCTAGATGCAAAACAACATTGTATCGAGCATCCAGAAAAAATGTGGTCAAACAAGCAAAATGCAGATCCTTCCTGCATAAATTAAAGATAATCCCACGTTAAATTATGCAAATTTATCCAAGGCGGTAACAACAGGGTGCTGCAGAGTAGCGTGTTATTGTGTTTAGGTCCTGCCTCCAGATTAGAACGGAAGTATCCAACAGTGTGCAGTGTGAGAAGAGGCTGTCGGCCAAACCCCCGATGTGAGATCATGTTGTCCAGCCTATGCCCCTTTGTAAAAAAATAACAGTGCTGAAGGTCTGATACGATGCCAGGCCCACATCAAAACCTCAGCTTTTTACTCTGCATGAGAAAATGAGACTTACGATCTGCATCCCTGTGCTGAAGTGTTTGTGGACAACACTTGCACAAATTGGGTTCTTTCATATTCATAGTGGCAGGGTCTTAGGCCATTTCTGTTCGGATGGAATGATGAAATGAAGAAAGCTTTATACCACACACCAATCTCCCTGCTGTTATTGAAGTCCTAGGACCATAGACAATATACACCCATCAGCCATAACATTATGACCACTGACAGCTGAAGTGAATAACACTTATAATCTCGTTATCATGGCACCTGTCAGTGGGTGGGATATATTAGCCAGCAAGTGAACATTCTGCCCTCAAAGTTGATGTGTTAGAAGCAGGAAAAATGGGCAAGCGTAAGAACCTGAGCGACTTTGACAAGGGCTAAATTGTGATGGCTAGACAACTGGGTCAGAGCATCTCCAAAACTGCAGCCCTTGTGGAGTGTTCCCAGTCTGCAGTGGTCAATACCTATCAAAAGTGGTCCAAGGAAGGAAAAGCGATGAACCGGTGACAGGGTCATGGGCGGCCAAGGCTCACTGATGCACATGGGGAGCGAAGGCTGGCCCACGTGATCCGATCCAACAATCGAGCTACTGTAGTTCAAGTTGCTGAAAAAGTTAATGCTGGTACTGATAGAATGGTGTCAGAACACACAGTGCATCGCAGTTTGTTGCGTATGGGGCTGCATAGCTGCAAACCAGTCAGGGTTCCCATGTGACCCGTGTCCACTGAAGAAAGCACCTACAATGGGCACAGGAGCATCAGAAAGCACGAAGCAATGAAAGAAGGTGGCCTGGTCTAAAGATATACGTTTCCTTTTACATCACATGGATGGCCGGGTGCATGTACGTCGCTTATCTGGAGAACACATGGCACCAGGATGCACTATAGGAAGTAAGCAAGCCGGCGGAGGCAGTGTGATGCTTTGGGCAATGTTCTGCTGGGAAACCTTGGGTCCTGCGGATGTTACTTTGACACGTATCATTGTTACGTACCATTGACACGTAAGCATTGTTGCAGACCATGTACACCCTTTCTTTCAGTAGGATAATGTGCCCTGCCACAAAGCAAAAATGGTTCAGGAATGGTTTGATGAACACAACAACGAGTTCAAAGTGTTGATTTGGCCTCCAAATTCCCCAGATCTCAATCCAATCGAGCATTTGTGGGATGTGCTGGACAAACAGGTCCGATCCATGGAGGCCTCACCTCGCAAATTACAGGACTTAAAGGATATGCTGCTAACGTCTTCGTGCCAGATACCACAGCACACCTTCAGAGGTCTAGTGGAGTCCATGCCTCGACGGGTCAGGGCTGTTTTGGCGGCAAAAGGGGGACCTACACAAGATTAGGCAGGTGGTCATAATGTTTTGGCTGATCGGTTTATATCCATTTGAGTCATTTAGCAGATGCTCTTATCCAAATCAAATCTCAAGAGAGCTATATGAGACAACTGCACAACCCAGTAAGTACATTTTACTTAATAAAGTAGGTCTCAACTAATAAATGGAGGCAGTGCAGGCTCTAGCCTTTTGGGGGCCCTAAGCAGAATTTCAGTTGGGGCCCCCTCTCCCCTATCAGTCGGGGGCCCCTCTCCCCTATCAGTCGGGGGCTCCCTAACAGTCGGCGGCCCTAAGCAACCGCTTATGTTGCTTATGCCTGGAGCCGGCCCTGAATGGAGCACCCTGTCTCCAAATATCAAGGGGGCCCAGCATGCAGGACCCTGTATGCAAATATTTAGGGGGCCCAGCATGCAGGACCCTGTCTGCAAATATTTAGGGGGCCCAGCATGCAGGACCCTGTTGCAAACATCTTGGGGGCCCAGCATGCAGGACCCAGTCTGCAAACATCTAGGTTTCCCAGCATGCAGGACCCTGTTTGCAAATATCTAGGGGGCCCAGGATGTAGGGTTCTTGTTGCAAACATCAAGGGGGCCCAGCATGCCAGGCCATGACTGCAAATATCTGGGGGGCCTAGCATGCAGGATCCTGTCTGCATATATCTAAGGGGCCCAGCATGCATGATCCTGTCTGCATATATCTAAGGAGCCCCATCCCTATGGCAATCCCTTGCACTATGCCCTGAACCCCCTTTTGGGTTTGTGCTATACTGTATCAAGGCTGTATCCCAGAACTATGCATTTCGTTATGCATAAGAACCGCCCTCAGCTGGCAAATTGTGCATTATTGGTATTAAGAAACACAATACCATCAGTAAAACAATACATGTAATGTCATAGCCTTTGTAACAAGTTCGATATAAAATGGCTAAGAGCCAATCACCGAATCAATCACAGAGTTAACATTCAATTAGGAGCACCTTGGCCAAAGCATGCCACCAAATGCACAAGATTTAATTACATCACAACGTGTCACTGAGTTGCATTAGACCTAGGTCAGCACTATTGGTACGTTGGTACATTGTGCGAGGCACCACTACTTTATCATAGGTCACTTCATATACACAGTCAGTGTGAACAAAAATACACCCCCTGCTGCGACTGTGAGTAGGCTGGTGGGCGGCGCGCATACCCAATCCCCCTTCCCATATTCAGCCAGGGTTGTACGTGAGAGTGTAGCCACTCTGTTTAGTTCCGAGCGGAGAGCGACAGACAACCAGAGGCAGGAGTACCGACACTGTCGACATGAAGCGAACGTAGCATCTTCGCGCCCGCTCCAACATTGTTTTAATTGTATGCTATAGCCAACATTAATAATTGTTTTTAGCGTGTAAACCCCGTTTTGGCGTTGATCTCGGAGACTATGGAAGTGAATGCATCCAAAGTGCTGATTTCCATCGCGCAGCTCCTGGTTATCTGTGAAATAGGTAAGGGAGAATCAGTGATGGATTCTGAAGCGCAATTATTTATGCGTTAAAGGCGCCTACGCATTCTCAGCAATTCCTACTGAAGAGTAGAGCGTGCACTGTTATTAAATGCTCTTTATTGAAAGTGTGATGCATTTACTCAAAGGTCCCATATAAACGACTGTATTTTGTTGCAATTGCAGATTGGGATTCTGTTAGCCTGCATAAAGTTCCAAATTTCAAAAAACGTCAGAGCAAGATATTGTAAATATTGGACGGTACATGATGGACAATTTGTCTACTGTTTCTGAAGTGGGACATACAAGTCAATAAGACACACACTATTTGTTCCAACATTTGGAGACCTGCATTTTAATAGTCCACTTTATAGGCTTAACAGAATCTTTCAGATTACATTTAGACATGCAACCAGACAGCCTATATCATGATGTTTGAAGTCTTAGTATCTGTCAATAAAAGGTTATCCTGTTTCCCTGGTGAAGCCATTGAAAAGTCTCAGATGATCACTTGTGTTAGGGTTGGTTTTATGAATGATTCTCTCGTGGTGAAATTGAAATGCCAGGGCATTTTTGCTATCTTCATTTTCCATTTTTGTTAATCTGTTGGAGTCATTATCTGTGATCTGAGGAAGGATCTCAAAGATGGACAGTTTAGCTGGCAGGTTTATGGGAGTTGGGAATTATGGAAACAATTAATTGGAAGGAAATGAAGGAGGAAGCATCTACAAGCCATCTGTCCCTCAATATGCCAGGCCACTAAACAGGAGTAGGCTACATGCACATACTCACACACTCAATGACACAAACACATACACATACACACAAATATATACAAACCATAGCACACACAATGTACAATGTGGCAACAGTTTATACAGGCAGCCAAATTCTGATATTGTTTTCACTAATTGGTCTTTTGACTAATAACATAAAAAATCACAATTTATCTGCCTGTGTGAACCCAGCCTCTGTGTCCCACAAATCTATCTGGATCTATGGATTTCTGCATGCAATCAACACATTTACAGAAATGCCATGTATTATTTCTTTTTAATTTTGTCACATTTGACTAATGTCATTACAAAGCCATTAATAATCAACATTATTACACAGTCATGAGCTCATAAGGGGTTGAGTTGCTCTCTCTGAGATGCTGTGGTTAAAATAATAATGAGGAGGAGCAGGGCTGGGCTTAGTCCTAGTACTGAATTCAGAAATAGAAATGTTCTCATACGAAACAAGGGGACTTTTTTCAAACCAGCAGTCGATGTCATCAAAATCTGAGTTGAGCATAGTGTATTGAGAGCATGAGCGTTAATTTGCGTTATGAGCTCTTTTTCAGCGCTGATGGACAGGGATAGTGTTCGCGAGAGGCTTTCAGAGCACACAGGTGTCTGTTATAGCATCTTTCAGTGGAACAGCTTCTTATCGATCTATCATACATTTTAATGATCTGACATCAATGCTGTCAGTTAAACAGTGCAAGTACAGAGAAACATTATCTGGCTGCCAAGTGGCACAGTGATCTAAGTCACTGCCTACAACTGCATTCATTGCGGCCAGGTGATTGAATCCAGGCACAAAATTAGTGAAGCACTGCCTGGGATTGGATGGGTGGATGTAAGCCAGAGATGTTTTTACTCGTCGCACTCTAGCAACTCTTGATAGGTCGGCACCTGTGAGCTCAGTCGCGGTTGTTGGCTGGACATTGTATTCACCTGTGGCATGTGTGTCCTGGTGAATCCTGATTGAAAGAACAGTGTGATAAAAAGAAAAACAGCTTGGCGAGATGTGTATCAATGTACACGTCTCAGGCTTTGTCTCTCCCGCATCTTCTGGGAAGTAGTTCAGACGAGGCAAGTCCGCATCACAAAATTGGGAGGGGTTAAAAAGAACATAGAAAAATAGAGTAGCACAATCTTGAATGACATGAGTGTTCAGGACATTTGGTGTGGCAGCACGCGATGGTGGGGTTGTTCTCTGATGGTCGATAAAACATAACAATAATGTGTATAGAGTGTATAGTGGGACCGAAGCCAGGCGTTTCAGTTGTTTTCTCGGCTGGCACACTTCAACAGATGGTCGATGCCATCGTTTACGTGCAGTAGCAGCAGCCTGTGCAAGAGTGTTTCCACTGTAACTACCCTAGGAGGATTTGGTGATGATGGGATAGTCTGAGTGAGCCTGTTGGGAACTGTTACGGGATCCAGCATTATTAATTAGTCCAGTTTACTCGGCTCTTAATCCATGGCTTATGTTAATTGGTATTTGGCTACAGTCCTATGCAGTTTTCTTTGAATCTTGATATCATGTACATGGAATGAAACAAGGAAAGCCCGACATGGGGAGCTAGATAAAGGAACGTAATGACATGGCAGAAGGACTCAGCGGAATAGGCACTGGAGTTGCTGACCCAAACGTGATCGGGTTAACCAGTCGCTAACTGAACTGCAACTTGGGTTAGGGTCAGTGACATCCGTTCATGAAATCAAGAGCTTATGAATGATTCACCGCTTCTAAAACCTTTATTAATAATGTAGATATGGCCCCTCAGTGGCGTGGGGGTCTGAGTCACTGCATCATAGTACAAGCTATGTCATTGCGGCCAGTTCAAAAGCTTGTTAAGGTGTAGCGACAACACCCGTGAGGCTAGCATAGAGCGCCGCAAACTGACTCAGCGCTGCCACAAGTGAATGCATGGTTGTCAGACGGGGCTGCCTTGTTTCGTTGAGCTCTAGCGACTCCTTGTGGAAGGTTGGGCGTCTGAGGTTAATTGTGGTTATGGGAAATTTATTTTCCTTTAGAGTGTGTTCACTAGCCCAAGTGTCTTGGTTGACCAAGCAGGGTTAAATCTGTCATTAACCCTAACTGCCACCCCAGCACTCATTCATGGCGGCCACCAATTTGGAGGCACTGGGCTAAATGCAGAATTAAAATTTAGGTTGGACCTTATGACCTGAAATATCTCTTCCAAAAAGGTTTCTTCCAATGAAGGGTCTAAAACAAAAAGCGTTTTTAAGAACCCTTTTTCGAATACCTCTGTAGAACATTGCCATTATCAAAGCAACATCAACTCTTTAGACCTGGCTGCAATTCAAACAGATGTTTCATCAGCCAGTAGGCTACATAAAAAAGAAGACTTCCAGGGTTGACTGTTTGACCCCTGGTTCCTTAGTAAAATGATATCCTGTGAGCTGTTATATCTGGTCACTATTCACATCACAGGCAGTTATGTCCTGTTATAAACTCTGCTTACATAATGACAGAACAGAGAGAGAGTCCTCACTCTCCGCCGGGACGATCAAACGATCGATGTATATGTCCACATGACCCCACTTCAGCCTTACCCATCAAATAACATTTATTTGCTATTTTCAACCATTTGCCTTTAAACGTTAAGCGAGTTTAGAGTTGAATGTGAAAATGTCACTAATATGGGTCGTCTATGTTTTCCGTCTGTAGTCTGGGTTTGAGATACATTACCATCTTTAAGTCAGTCTTTTCTGCTGTGGTTATTCTAACCCATCTCCTGAGATGTAAGTGCGCGTGGGTGTTAGTTGAGAACAGCAGGATCCGAAGTACAGTAACCCCTGCTAGCATTTTTGTTTTTAAGCAGGTCTCTGAAAGTCCATAAAGAACGTAAAACCCCAAGCACACACACGCCAGGTCTCTCGATTGTTTCTATTTGTTTGTCATAATGATTCACCAGTACTTTGTGTTTCATCAGAACATGAATCTAAATATAAGGCCAATATCACTTGACCTAAAGATTGAAATTGGTAACAGTAGCCATGGCAACGCGTAATATGGAAAATTATTAGAATAAAATTATCTGAGGGAACTGCTCGCTCCCCAGACAGCCTGAGCATGTTCAGTCCAAAGTATGGATGGAAATTAGAGTGAGCTATGTACACCCCATCATCCAAACACAGTAGATCTCCAGTTAAGATCCAGCCCTGGATCAGAAAGAACTGATTTGGACCATGATATATTTCCATATATATCCACTGACTGTTCCTCTGTCTTCCCTTCATGTTTCTTTCAGTCACAGTGGCACAGACGGGCGCGCACACACACACACACACACACACACACACAGTCAATGGCTAATGTGTCTAGTGTTCCATAACGTTCCATGTGAGATAAGAACAGAGGAACCGGATGGACCTTTATGGTTCAGCTTAGAACAGTCCCACTCTGTCCCGCGAGCAAAACAGTCTTCACAGAAGTATAAATCTTGTTAAAAAGATTTGCTAAAGCCTTCTTATGCTCCTCTTTTTCAGTCCAAAAACTGTCACCAGCTTTATAGCTTATCTTACCATGCAGAGAAGTAGGACTCATATTTGGATAAAAGCATACATTTTGATGGTGACTTCTTTGGATGTATTTAAAACAGCAATATTTTTGAATCATTGATGCTTATGCTTGATTTAAACCCATTATTTTGACTATTTCCAATGAACTCCAGCATAACATCTCTTTTGTCGACAATGCATTTTATTTAGAAGCATACATATCCTCTATACCATACCGTCACAGTTAAAGTAAGCTCCGTTCCAGTCAAGACTAAGACCAGGCCATACTGTCTGCTTGGTCTTAGCCTGAGCTGTGCCAATAAACCATAATATTCTCTGTATGCCCCAATATATTCTAAGATGCATAACTAATGCAAACCATGAAGGAGTCATATATACATGGCACCATGCCAAAGCCAGTGGCCTAAATTGCAGTAAGAATTATTCACCTCTGACAACAATGTGATCATGGCATCATCATCCCAGACAGCTTCTACTGGTTAACGAGAGCTCGGGCGATGACCTGCTAACGCTCTGCCTAACAAGTTGGTACATACTAAATCAGCCTCATTCGGAGTGTAAATGTTTACAGAGCTCTAACGGTGTGAAGAGGGTGAGAGCAACAGTGCTTTGAAAATACAAGGCCAAAGAGGGAGAAATAATTCTCTTCACTCCCTCTTGACTTCGGGAAGCCAGTTTGGAGTTTCACACATCGCATGGTTGACAATAGCAAGGCCTGTCCGCGGTCCGGGTCGTTCCTCACAAAAGAAAGCGTTGTTCGGAGGAGGGAAACTTTTAGAGACAGCTGGAGATGGAGGGTTGACTTAGGCTTGGGGGGGAGCGAAAGATGTTTGGGTGTCCATGGTGATCTAAGAGGCTGCAGAGGAAGTCCGTGTGGAAGTCAGGATGGCTGGACACCGCAGGACGTTCTGCGGTTGTCAAGGACACCAGGCCCAAAGCTCCCGCATGCCGATGAAACTAATGGGAGAACTGGGGTGTGTCTCAATACTCCGCAGTCATAGCCTCCCCTTGCCTCCTTTTCCTCTGGAAGCCAAGCTGGACTATTGACACGCAGACCCCGACTACAATTCCGTTCTGCGATGCTGAGCAGACGGAACCGCTGAGTTTCACCACACTCAATTTAACTCGCACACACACACAAACATGCACACAAAAAAATCCCATACGCCCATGTTGACACATCAACACACTTCACAAGTTATGGTGACTTGAAAGTGGGACTGAACAATCGTGTCATCGACGCGTCGTCAACCTCTCCCTTCTCCCTGCGTTCTGTCTTCTGCCATCTGATGTATTGATTAGGTCTTCTTGGGGTGCAGCTTGTTTTTTTTCCAGACGGGGGAGCTCGGAGGAGGAAGGGAGAACTTTGCGGTTTGTTATTTTAAGCCATCCCTCACCAGGGAACTCCCTGGCCGACGGCTCGCATTAACAACACGCTTTTCATGAGTTGTCTGTTCACCAATACTGTATTCTTTTTGCTCAGGAGACAAGTAAATCCTCTCCGACACTGTAGACTTCCTGTCGTTTGACAGAATTTGGGAGAAAAGCCATGCTGACACTGGCTCTCTTATAGCTCCGGATCTGAGGAGAGATTGAACAGCTCTTGAGTGAGATATATAGCACACAGAGTCCCGCAGTCTCACAATCTGTCACAGAAATGGAATGTCACTGAAGAACACAGAGAAAACACTGCAGTGATACATGAGCAGTCCTTCTACCAGCCATTCGCTGAGGACCAGGCTGCTCTGCCACTGTCTTAAACTCGACCATTTTAGCACAAAGCTCTGATTGAGAACCCATTTGATCTGAAAATGTCCCTAGTTAAATCAGCAGCAGTGAATTAGACGGTGGTTGAACAAATACATAATGTATATTGAATTAAAATGGCAACTACATTTTAAGTGAAAGAAAACATTTGATGTCTGCAAGAGGACGCTGTGTTTCACAGTCGTTTCTTTGGCCAGTTGTTCGGGCCCTAACTCTCAGCTGCTTCTATGAATATTCACCTCCAGAAGTAGGCTTCTAGGCTCCTATAGGCCTGACATTCCCACGGTTGGCATATAACATGTACTCTGACCTCACTGCAACAGCTGGGCCACGACACATGTATCCTGTGTTAAATGTGGGCCTAAACCCACTTAGCTCTGCCCCTTGTACATGAGACCAGCGTAAGCCCTTCTATTAAAACCTGCTAGAGACGATACATGCTATTCATTCGCTGTTTCAGCCGAGACTGTCCGTCACAGCAGCTGTAATGTGGGAATATTTCGAGCTGAAGTGACAGGGCGGTATCTCGCTTTAACAGGTGTGTTTTGATCAAAGTAATTAATCATAACTGCCGTTTTGGCATTGTGGAACCACTCATGCCCCAAAACAGATTTTGAATCCATCATTGCAAAGACTGAGCGCCGTAGCCTCTGGTTTCAGACTATCAGGTGTGTACAGCATTGTGGTTCAGCCCGCCTCACATACGAAGAATATGGTCTAGCATTCAAATAGGTAATTTCACGACCAAATAAACAATGCACGGTCTTGTGGTGAGACGGCGGGGACAACGTGGCGAGCGGCTCAGAGGACAAACCAGAGTGAATGCTTCCTGTACATTAGTTACACTCTGAGCTGGCTGTTATTTTCCCCACGGGTCCACTAATCAGCTATTCATTAACATTCTACTGAGACACTCCACCTCTACTCCCACTTATTGTACTGTATAGTACAGTCATACACACATATGTTTGTTTTTCTACCCTTTTGGTGACCAGAAACATATAATATCCTAACCTTTTCTTAAACATAACGCTAACCATTAAACTGCAAATAACCTTTTTCCCTCTGGGCACCGGACAAAAAACTTGGGAAGACAGAATTGTCAGGTTTAACTTTCTCGATGAGGATTCTGGTCCTCACATGTATAATGAATCAGGATAACATACACTCGCACCATCCATCCATGGTGATGCATTAGTAGAAAGCCTGGGGAGAAACCTCAGGCTCTTTTGAATGGTAGACAAATACATTTTTTACAACCATTAAAGGGAAGCTCTCACTTCATCTACCCGATCAAGGTTTCATAGCGTCTGATTTGTTTTCATTCAAATTTACTTGTTTAAGATGCAGTCTGTAAACTTTGATAACTGGAACCAATGTTGAGGCGAAAATGTTCCCCGAAAATTTAGTATTATGTAGATCTGGGGAAGGTTATAAAATATTGCTATAGCTTTGACATTTCCCAGTATTATTGTGAAATGGAACTGGCTGTCCAGCCAAATTAAATAACTGGGCAAGAAGAGCCTTGGCCAGGGAAGTGACCAAAAACCCAAATGGCTACTCTAATAGAGCTTCAGAGTTTCTCTGCAGAGATGGTAAAACCTGTCAAGAGGACAACCATCTGGGCAGCGCTCCATCAATCAGGCCAGTCTATGAGACAAAAATTGTACTTAATAGAATAGAAATTAAGTCCATGACATCTGAGAATGTATAGAAAGTGAAGGGGTCTGAATACTTATGTCGATTTGTTCGCCATGTCGTCAAAACTGCTTTATAATTCCAGGGCTAACTGAGGTGTGATAGTTATTCTAAATATAGGTTATGCACATAAAAACAGCATATTACACATCCAGCCCCAAATGGCAGGTTTAAATATGTATTTTGTTAATCGCAAAGGTCCCAGTCGGCATCTTTAATGTCACAGCACATTTTAAGAAATTAAAATCTGGCGGTTTAAAGAATAGGTCAACACTTGACAACACATGACTAATTCATTCTCTGAGAGAAACCATACTGATCTTTAGAAGCCAAGTTATAGAGACATTTAACTGTGAGATATTGGCTTTATCAAAGGGCACAGGAGCAGGACGGGAAAGGGGGGACATTGTAACCCCCCCATGTTGCAGTGAGGTCCCTTGTTCCTCGATGATAAAAAAAAACATTGCGAAAAATAAACCCAATTTTCAAAAAAGTTGGGACGCTGTGTAAAATGCAAAAATATAAAGAGAATGCAATGATATGCAAATCTCTGCCCTGACCCACCTGGACAAAACCAACATCTATGTGAGAATGCTGTTCATAGAGTTTAGCTCAGCATTCAACACGGTCATCCCCTCTAGGCTGGTCAACAAACTCCATGACCTGGGGATCTGCATCTGGACTCTGGACTTCCTAACCAATAGACCCCAGTCTGTCAGGTTAGACAACCTCACCTCCTCCACCCTGATCCTGAACACTGGTGTTCCACAAGGCTGTGTGCTGAGCCCTCTCTTGTACTTCTTCGTCACCCATGACTGCGTTCCGGTACACAGTTCCAACATCATCGTCAAGTTGGCAGACGACACCACAGTGGTAGGCATGATCAGTGACAATGACAAGTCAGCCTACAGGGAGGAGGTCAAGTGCCTGGTGGCATGGTGCGCTGATAACAACCTGGCCCTCAACACAAAGAAAACCAAGGAGCTCATTGTGGATTACAGAAAGTTAAAAGGCTGCAGCCTCGCCCCAGTTCTCATCAACGGCACTGAGGTGGAGTGTGTGTCCAGCTTCAAATTCTTGGGTGTCTATATCTCCGAGGACCTCTCCTGGTCCCTCAACACCTCAGCCCTGGTCAAAAAGGCATGGCAGAGTCTGTACTTCCTGAGGAGGCTGAAGAAGGCCCGTCTGTCTTCCAAGATCTTTGTGAACTTTTACAGCTGCACAATCGAGAGTATTCTGACAAACTGCACCAAAGTGTGGTTTAGTGGTTGCTCCGTAGCCGACCAGAAGGCCCTGCAACGGGTGGTGAAAACCGCCCAGCACATCACGGGTACCCAGCTCCCAGCCATCTTAGACTTCCAGTGCAAGCGGTGTCTGCACAGGGTCCGTGGCATCACTAGGGACCCTTCACATCCATGCCACAAACTGATTGTCCTCCTCTCATCAGGCAGGCACTACAGGTCTCTCTGTTCTCACAGCAGCAGGCTCAGTTTCTTTCCATCTGCTGTAACCCTGCTGAACTCTGTGACCCATCACTAACCACAACCACCCTTGTACTACTGGACTCTGTCACTGCCTTACAAAGTCTGATAAGGAAGTTTTCAGTTGTCTACAGGTACGTGAATGCTGCTATTCATTTACACATGCCGACTAGCACATTAAACTTGCCTTCATTGCACATTTAGAACTGCCACTGTACTTGCATTTCAATTGTTACATACACATGTCTACCTAGGGAACCTCTTTGCTGCTATCCCTGCATTTCAGTTGCACATGCTACCCTACTCCTTCAGTTTGCCTCAACTGCAAATTCAGTTTGCCATTGAGTATTGCCACTTCTATTATCCCACTTGTACATACATTATACTCAAAACTTGTACATACATTATACTCAATACTTGTACATACATTATACTTAATACTTATAAATTTTTCTGCCCTCCTCACTTCTGGTTAGACGCAAACTGCATTCCGTTGTATTGTACTTGTACTTGTTCAGTGACAATAAAGTTGAATCTAATCTATCTAATCTAATCTAAAAATCATTTATCTCTATATTTAATTGAAAATCGTACAAAGACAACATATCAAATGTTGAAATTGAGAAATGTTATTGTTTTTGGAAAAATACATAGTCCATTTGAATGTTATATCAACACTGGGAGACACAGCAAACCTTCTTGCGACGGCACATATGGATGTGCCATCCTAGAGGAACTGGACTGCCTATGCAACCTAAATGGGC
Source organism: Esox masquinongy (assembly GCA_016801175.1). Taxonomy (NCBI): domain Eukaryota; kingdom Metazoa; phylum Chordata; class Actinopteri; order Esociformes; family Esocidae; genus Esox; species Esox masquinongy. Next base: position 4,556 of record JACXGI010003352.1, on the reverse strand, counting down.
TGCAGTAGTGCTACAACACGTTTCAAAAAAGTTGGGACAGGGGCATGTATACCACTGGGTTGCATCACCTTTTTCTTTTAACAATACTCTGTAAGCATTTGGGAACTGAGTAGACCAATAACTGTAGTTTTGAAAGTGAAATGTATTCCAATTCTTGCTTGATTTCAGCTGCTCAGCAGTTTGGGGTCTCCTTTGTCGTATTCTTCGTCTCATAATGCGCCAAATGTTTTCAGGTCTGGACTGCAGCCAGGCCAGTTAAGCACCTGGACTCTTTTACTACGGAGCCATTCTGTTGTAATGTAAGCAGAATGTGGTTTGGCATTGTCTTGCTGAAATAAGCAAGGCCGTCCCTGGAAAAGACGTTATCTGGATGGCAGCATCTGTTGCTCCAAAACCTGTATATATTGCTCAGCGTTAATGGTGCCTTCACAGATGTGCAAGTCACCCATGCCATGTGCACTAATGCTCCCCCATACAATCACGGATGCTGGCTTTTGAACTGTGTGCTGATAACAAGCCGGATGGTCCCTCTCCTCTTTAGCCCGGAGGACGCGGCGTCCATGATTCCCAAAAGTAATTTCAGATTTTGAGTTGTCAGACCACAGGACAGTTTTCCACTTCACCTCAGTCCATCTTAAATTAGCGTGGGCCCAGAGGAGGTAACTGTGAGGTGCAAGGGAAGTGAGTGCGCAAAAGGCGAGGTAAAAGGGAAATAAACAAAACGGAGAAAAGCATTTTTTTTTATCTTTCAATAAAGCCGTTGAAAAATGCGGCACCCCACGGTCCAACATACAGAGACAATAACCCGTGAGGTGCCGGTGAGAACCAGGAACTAATATAGACATAAGTAACTCAAAACAGGTGTGTGTGATGGGTGCGTTGCTGCCATCTGCTCCAGCCGGCAGTTAGTACACCGGCGAGGTGGAGCGCCGGAGAGGGAGAGAGCACGCAGCGCCACGTGGAGCAGCCGTCACAACTACGCCGTTTCTGGATCTTGTTTATACACTGCATAAAAAAATGAAGGGAACTTGTAATCATCACAGTATAACACCTAGTCAATTACACTTCAGGGATATCAATCTGTCCTGTTAGGAAGCATAAGCGATTGTGAATCAATGTCACCTGTTTGGTACAAATGAAAGTGACAACTGGTGCACTGGAGAGGCAACAGCAAGACAACCCCCAAAAGGGAATGGTTTTGCAGGTGGTGGCCACAGACAATTGCTCTCCCTTTATCCTTCCTGATTAATTCTTCTCTAGTTTTACATTTTGCTAGTGTCCTTGCCACTACTGGTAGCACTACTGCAGCCCATTTAGGTTGCATAGGCAGTCCAGTTCCTCTAGGATGGCACATCCATATGTGCCGTCACAAGAAGGTTTGCTGTGTCTCCCAGTACAGTGTCAAGAGCATTGAGGAGATACCCGGAGATGGGCCGTTACACGAGGAGAGCTGGACAGGGCCGTCGAAGGGCATCAACCCAGCAGCAGGACCGGTATCTGCTCCTTTGCGCGAGGAGGAATTAGACGAGCACTGCCAGAGCCCTACAAAATTACCTCCAGCGGGCTACTGGTGTGCATGTTTCCGACCAAACTGTCAGAAACAGACTCCATGGCAGTGCATAACATGAGGGCCTCTAGTGGGACCTGTGCTCACAGCCCAGCACCATGCAGCTCGATTGGCATTCACCAGAGAACACTAGAATTGTCAGGTCTGCCACTGTTGCCCTGTTCTCTTCACAGATGAGAGCAGCTTCACACTGAGAACATATGACAGAGGTGAAAGAGTCTGGAGACTCCATGGTGAATGTTATGCTGCCTGCAACATCATCCAGCATGACCAGTTTGGTGGTGGGTCAGTGATGGTCTGGGGAGGCATATCCTTGGAGGGTCGCACAGACCTCCATTTGCTAGCCAACGGTACCCTGACTGCTCTTAGGTAATGGGATGATATCCTCAGACCCATTGTCAGACTTTACGCTGGTGCAGTGAAGCCCTGAATGCCCGGCCTCATGTGGCCAGAGTGTGTAGGCTGTTCCTGGATGACGAAGGCATTGATGCCATTGACTGGCCCTCATGTTCCCCAGACCTGAATCCAATTGAAAACCTCTGGGACGTTATGTATCGGTGCATCTAATGCCACCAAGTAGCGCCACAGACTGTCCAGGAGCTCACTGATGCCCTGATCCAGGTCAGGAAGGAGATCCCCCAGGACACCATCCGTCGTGTCATCAGGGGCATGCCCAGACGTTGTCAGGAGTGCATGCAGGCACGTGGGGGCCATATGCAATACTGAGTCACATTATGAGTTGCCGTGATGAAATTCATGCAAGTTGGAACAGCCTGTGATTTCAATTGTTTACTCAGATTTTCGGTGTGAGTTTGAATCCAACCCTAAATCGGTTGATGAATTTGGTTTCCATTGATCGTTGTTACGTCATTTTGTTCTCAAAGAATTACACAATGTAGAGTAAAAATGTATTTTAAGATCTTTAATATATTTCGTTCATCGAGACCCGATGTGTGTTTTAAGTGTTCCCTTCATTTTTTGAGCAGTTTATATGGTTTCTTCTTTGCATGGTAGAGTTTAACTTGCATTTGTGGATGCAGCGACATACTGTGTTCACAGACAATGTTGTTTGGAAGTATTCCTAAGCCGATGCAATGATTTCCACTACAGAATCGTGTCTGTTTTTAATGCAGTGCGACCTGAGGGCCCGAAGATCATGGTCATCCAATATTGGTTTTTGGCCTTGTCCCTTTCCTACAGAGATTTCCCCGGATTCTCTGAATCTTTTAATGATATTATGTACCATAGATAATGAAATCCCCAAACTCTTTGCAATTTTATGTTGAGAACGTTATTCTTAAATTGTTGCACTATTTGCCTGTGCAGTCTTTCACAGAGTGGTGAACCCTAGAGTGGGATGCTCTTTTTATACCCAATCATGTTACTGATTTGTTGCCAATTAACCAAATTAGTTGTGAGATGTTCCACGTCTTTTTTTTAGCATTACACAACATTTCCAGTCTTTTGATGCCCCTGTCCCAGCTTTTTTGAAACGTGTTGTTGGCATCAAATTCAAAGTGGGCACATATTTTTCAAGAAATAATAACATTTCTCAGTTTCAACATTTGATATGCTGTCTTGGTACTATTTTTTATTGAATACAGAGTTTAAATGATTTGCACATCATTGCATTCTGTTTTTCTTTACATTTTACATAGCGTCCCAAATTTTTGGAAATGGTTGTATATCAAACACACTCCTACGACCCTGGCTCTATTGTTACAGCTGATAACGAGAGAGAAAAGGTGAGGAGAATGAAAATAAAGAAAAACAGAGAAGGAAGGAGGGACAAGGGAGAGAGACAAGAGCTTGTCACCAGTTTAATGCATTTGTCGGTGATACATATGTTACATCACTGTACCACATTACCATTGGTACTGGTAATGACCAAAAGAAGGAAGGATGGAATTCAGGAAGGAAGGAATTCAGAGAGGAAGGGATGAAGGGACAAAGGAAGGAAAGAAGGAAGGTGCCAAGCAGTTATAGCTAGCATGGATAATGGACTCATTAATGTCAAACTGGGAGGGGTTTTCATCTAATTTGCCGCTGGCTTCTCTCTCTGACACGGGGTCAGGACCGGGGTCAGGACCGGGGTCAGGTCACAGGGCCTCAGATGGACCTGCCACACGGGAGGGTGTGTGTGTGAGTTTGCGTTTGTTTTCAGGGCTGTTTCCTTCCAGACAACCCTGTTCCTGGAAAGCCACAGGCACATCAGGCTGGTTATTCTTAGGGCTATCCACCTCTGCTCCATAGTTACGGTATGGTGATATTAAACAGAACCCATCAATAGAGGACCTAAACTATGCAACAGAGAGCGTATTACATTGTATTTACATATTTTTGTATATATATTTTTTAATGTTTATTCAGCTGGAAGAGTAGTGGACTGGATTCAAACCCATACTGCTGCAGTTCACCTGTGTACCTGAGGCTGTAGCCTAGACTTCTAGACCAGCCAAACCAGGGGTTCCCAAACTAGGGGTTGTGGACCATCAAAATGCGATGCATGAGCTTTCTGGGAAGGCCTTGTTTTTCAAAAAGATATGTATTCCCTTCTATGTACAGTATCTCACAAAAGTGAGTACACCCCTCACATTTTTGCAAATATTTGATTATATCTTTTCATGTGACAACACTGAAGAAATGACACTTTGCTACAATGTAAAGTAGTGAGTGTACATCTTGTATAACAGTGTAAATTTGCTGTCCCCTCAAAATACCTCTACACACAGCCATTAATGTCTAAACCGCTGGCAACAAAAGTGAGTACACCCCTAAGTGAAAATGTCTAAATTGAGCCCAAAGTGTCAATATTTTGTGTGGCCACCATTATTTTCCAGCACTGCCTTAACCCTCTTGGGCATGGAGTTCACCAGAGCTTCACAGGTTGCCACTGGAGTCCTCTTCCACTCCTCCATGACGACATCACGGAGCTGGTGGATGTTAGAGACCTTGCGCTCCTCCACAGATGCTCAATAGGGTTTAGGTC
>JACXGI010003351.1:0-63402 GCA_016801175.1 Esox masquinongy | reverse complement strand
CTGCATCTCCATAAAGTTGGTCAGCAGCAGGAAGCATGAAGTGCTCTAAAACTTCCTGGTAGACGGCTGCGTTGACCTTGGACCTCAGAAAACACAGTGGACCAACACCTGCAGATGACATGGCACCCCAAACCATCACTGACTGTGGAAACTTTACACTGGACTTCAAGCAACATGGATTCTGTGCCTCTCCTCTCTTCCTCTAGACTCTGGGACCTTGATTTCCAAAGAAAATGCAAAATTTACTTTCATCAGAGAACATAACTTTGGACCACTCAGCAGCAGTCCAGTCCTTTTTGTCTTTAGTGCAGGCGAGACGCTTCTGACGCTGTGTCTTGTTCAAGAGTGGCTTGACACAAGGAATGCGACAGCTGAAACCCATGTCTTGCATACGTCTGTGCGTGGTGGTTCTTGAAGCACTGACTCCAGCTGCAGTCCACTCTTTGTGAATCTCCCCCACATTTTTGAATGGGTTTTGTTTCACAGTCCTCTCCAGGGTGCGGTTATCCCTGTTGCTTGTACACTTTTTTCTACCACATCTTTTCCTTCCCTTCGCCTCTCTAATAATGTGCTTGGACACAGAGCTCTGTGAACAGCCAGCCTCTTTAGCAATGACCTTTTGTGTCTTGCCCTCCTTGTCAATGGTCGTCTTTTGGACAGCTGTCAAGTCAGCACTCTTCCCCATGATTGTGTAGCCTACAGAACTAGACTGAGAGACCATTTAAAGGCCTTTGCAGGTGTTTTGAGTTAATTAGCTGATTAGAGTGTGGCACCAGGTGTCTTCAATATTGAACCTTTTCACAATATTCTAAGACTGCAAACATGCATTTGCATGCCTGGGGTTTTTGCAACGTTTTGACAATAATGATAGGCGGTAGGCCTACCTCGTGTGATATATATTTCAAGTTTCAAGGTTTATTTGTCAAATGCACCGAACAAAATAGCTGACCGGAAATGTTTTTGAAAATTAGGCAACTATTTGTTAGACAGCTGTAACATGGGGCTGCCTTCATGATAAAACATTATATGGATTTAATCACGATATTTAAGGAGAAAAGGGGTGTTGGGAAGCACTGCCGAAGGATGATGATTTGCATTTGACGCAACCACCTCAACTCCGGTCATACGGGTACGCCATGTGATTCTGCTTGCTTTGCATAGGAATATTGCGTTCATTGGTTAAGCTAAGAGTGTAGGTTTATGATCACAGTTTATTTCTTTCATTTGAGTTTTGAAAATCCATCACTGGTGGCCCTAATAATCACAGGTTACGTTCGCGCGGGTAAAACGTATTTGTGTGCGGGTGTTCACGATTGCAAACCTGCATTTGCATGCCTGGGTTTCCTGCAACTTTTTGACAATATTGGTGGTTGTGGAGCAGAACTTCAGACTACTGCAGATTTAGTGTACGCGTGAAAAGCTACGGATATCTTGATTTTTATATACAACAATGTCAATACTCTTTTTGAGAAATTGCCATTTATTTTTCAACAATGTTTTGCAGCTATAAAAAACATGAATAAAACAAATAACAGAAAAGGCTAACATCCTTTTTATCTGAACGATTTTGGATTATGTTCAGATAAACAGCCAGATTCTGGAAGATCAAGGGTTATTGGATTAATTGGAACGACTGAATATCTGACAGATATTTAGCGCATAATGTAGAGATGTAGCCCAATCATGCTGAAGTAGAAAGCAATGGTTTAGAAACCCTTTCCAAAGGTGCTGTACAAAACCCAAAAGGTAAAATGCAAATTCCATTTTTGGCCAGCTATGTAAACTCTAACATTGATTGATCCCGCAAAAGGTGTTCAACTGGTTATTGGCTATTCCAATTTGTTTTCTAAAGTCTTATGTTGTTTTCTTTATATGAAAGTAATCTAAAAGTAATTCAAAGTAATCAGATAACGTTACTGAATTTGAGTTACATTACTGATTACAAATGTGGACAGGTAACTTGTAACTGTAACAGATTACATTTAAAAAGTAACCTGCCCAACCATGGTTAGGTTTATGGCTTCATGTATCTAGTGTACAACACCTGTATTTTACACTGTAGTGTGCAGTGACGTTCTCCATACCTGCATTGTGTAGTTTGCTCCAACTTTTACAAGGTTCTTGATGAGCTCAGCAGTATGCTGAAAGTGAACATTGGCTGAAAGAGGCAGAAGAAAGTGAAACATGTCAGCAGAATTCCGCATGACTCGTCAGAAGGAAGAGAGACACAATAACATTCTGACAGAAAACAAGACAGGGTGGAGATGAAAATATACAGTCACCTCCAAAAGATTGGCACCACTGAAAAAGATGAGCAAAAAAGATTGTATAACCTAAACAATACAGGTAATAAGCAGAATTGTAATTCCTCAACATGTGGACAATATTGTACTTCAAAGGAATCAACCAAAATGATACATTTCTCAAATAAGAAATTTCTCCGAAAATCAAAATGATTGGCACTCATGTTTTCAGTAGAGTGCGCCCTCTCCTTACAAGGATAAAAGAACTCAGCCTTTTCCTATAATTGGTTATGAGATTGGATAATCCACTGGAAGGGTTATTAGACCATTCCTATAATGGAATGTTTCCAAATCCTTAAATTCCATGTAATCTGGATTTAGGCTAAAATGTCCTGGTTCTTGTTAGAGTTCATTTTGCTGTTGATTTTAACAACGGGCTCAGGACCAGTGAAAGCAAAACAGCCCCATAACATCGGAATTCACCATAATTACAGTAGTTATGAGGTTCTTTTCTGCATATGCCAAACCAAACACTAGAAGGTGTGACCAGAGAGATCTGTTTTTGTTTAATTTGACCATACAATATAGGGTTTAAACTAAGTGTCAATTCCAGCGTTTCTATTGGTTGACTTCTCAAAATACTGTATATACAGTATATGCTTTCAGCAACCCTTCCAAATATGCTATTGGCATGGATGTGGCGTTTAATCGTAGATTTGGAGACTTAGTGTCTACCAAATGCAATCAAGTTCTGCAACACTCTAATGTGTGTGTGTGTGTGTGTGTGTGTGTGTGTATACAACCCTATTTCCAAAAAAATTGGGACACTGTGTAAAATGTAAAGAAAAACAGAATGCAATGAGGTGCAAATTATTTAAACCCTATATTCAATAGAAAATAATGCCAAGACAACATATCAAATGTTGAAACTGAGAAAGGATATTGTTCCTTGGAAAATACATGCTCACTTTGAATTTGCTGCCAGCAACATGTTTCAAAAAAGCTGGGACAGAGGCACCAAAAGTCTTTGCAATTGTAATGTATCACAACGTAAAATTGCAAAGACTTTGGGGATCTCATCATCTGTGGTACACAATATCATTAAAAGATTCAGAGAATCTGGAGTAATCTCTGTATGCAAGGGACACAGGCGAAAACCAATATTGGATGGCCGTGATCTTCGGGCCCCCATGCGGCAATGCATTAAAAACAGACACAATTCTTTTGTGGACATCACTGCATGGGCTCAGGAACACTTCCGAAAACCCATGTCTGTGAACACAGTACGTCGCTGCATTCACAAATGCAAGTTTAAACTGCAAAACCATGCAAAGAAGAAACCATCCATAAACAACATCCAGAAATGCCAGCGCCTTCTCTGGGCCCAAGCTCTTTTTAGATGGACTGAGGTGAAGTGGAAAACTCTCATATGGTCTGACAAATCCAAATCTGAGATTATTTTCGGGGATCCACGCACGTCCTGCGGACTAAAGAGGAGCGGGACCATTCGGCTTGTTATAAGCGACATATGGGGGTGGATTAGTACACATGGCATGGGTGGCATGCACTTCTGTGAAGGCACCATAAATGCTGAACAATATATACAGGGTTTGGAGCAACATATGCTGCCATACAGATGACATCTTATTCAGGGAAGGCCTTGCTTATTTCAGCAAGACAATGCCAAACCACATTGTTATTTTTTTAATGGATTTTGATAGTGGACTGTATTTACCATGTATTATTTCAATAAGCAATACTTTTTTTTGTATACTTTCATTTTTGTTCTTAGGTTGTGGCAGGTTTTGTAATTGTCTGATAACTGTTGTTTTTTGGGTCGTCTGGAAAGAACCCCATTGCAGATTGGTCATGCGAAGAACAACGCAACAGCTGACCCAGAACATTGCTGTTGACATGTTTTAGGTATCGCTTAGTCACTTACCATCTGCTGTGCCGTGGACAAGCATCAGATTTTGTTCCCTCAGCGGCTGGACGTTCTGCAATACACTGGAGAACTGCAACATAGCCAGCAATAGATGTGTTAGGGTAGAAAAAAGTGTTTTCTGGCATATTCTTAAAAACGGAAGGTCAAGACAATTTTCTATTGACAGAAGGGTACATTTGGTATGGATACCCTAATAACAAATACAATGTGGCAAATGGTTGTGGGAGTCATTTAAGTAGAATTGGATGGGAGAACCGCTAGTGGAAGCACAGTGAGCAGGAATTACATATAAAGTGAGAACAAACTGAGTTGAGAATCCTACATACGCATTCACAAAACCAAAGGGATCTTAGTTATGGAGAAAGAAGGACCTGAGAAAGGCGGACCAATAACCACTACCTAATTAAAAACGTATCTGTTTTTTAATCTGTCAGGGAATGTTATTCTTTTAATTGACATCAGGTGTAAATTAATCTAAGCTAAATTAGTATAATAATCATGTATTAATATTAAACTGTCTTTCAACATTAGATGTCAACTATGTTGTCTTTGTCTGTACGTCAACAAAGTCACTGTTAGTGGAACAGCAATTCTCATATTTTTACCTGTTGCAGTTCTGTCTCTTTTATCAGTATTACTGAACCAGCTGTGTGACACAGTGCCAGATTCACACCATGGGGAAGTCTGGAAAAGCCAGGCGATCCCTTTCAGCAGCTCATCAAAACACAAACCCTGTGCGATCTAACAAGCTAATGCACCGCAGTAACCATGGAGGTGAGTGACAAAGCATCGTTGCTTGGGAAGTATACGAAAAGAAAAGGGGACAAGAAGTCAGTGCCTCTTTGATGGTAGCGACAGTCTGTAACTGTTGGGGCTTAACCGCAGTCATGTTGACGATGCTACGGAGAAGTGGCTTTCAAAGAGCTAAAAAAGATGGACGGAGTGCAAGTGTAAGGACGCGGTAAACTAACGTACCTGATATCTGCTGTCGTCCCTTAATGGCATGCCAAGGTACCTCTCAGAAAACGCTGATGCTGTATAAATAGAATGGGATACATTCTAAACAGGGCCCAGGCACAGAAAGTGCTTCAAATGCATTTACCGATGTACTTTTACCGATGCTACACAAATGCTATCTCTGTCATTCTGCATCCAAACTTAGTGTTTCCAATGTAGAAATGGCAGACATGGCACGTACAGTACTGTATTTCGTGACATCAACGTGAGGAGTGAGATCTTCTGAAATAAGGTATTTATAATTCTACCTTCTGATACTATGTGTGAGCCAGATATTGCAATGTAAGCATGTTTTACTGTATGTCTAACAATTTAAATAATATGTAGTTTTAGTCATTATTAAAAGATGTAACACGTTATATAGTTTTCAAACAGGACAATCTAAAAATAGTAACCATTGAGCAACGATTACATGGGTTACCATTGAAGTGGTGCCACATGTAAGGAAATTCAAACGCAACTGTCAAACTTTCATCCACTGGTCCCCTAACACCCACTCATCGACACATCCCTCTGATTTCTAATATTTGTCAGTGGCATGTTTGAACATTGGCCTGTTAGATCCAATTTATCCTATGCAGGTCTATAGCACCACATGTTTCCTGCTGGGTAATATATGAAAGAGTTTGCAGAGATATGAGATCTGAGCATGGAATCCCACTTGATAACACTTGACACCCTATTAAAACAAAACATTGAGAAGACATTGAAAAAAACATCTTCATGGTTGAAAAGATCTTGTGGAGACATTTTTGGGGAGCCCTACATTAAACATTTTAAAGCAGACAAACAGTCTAATGAAACTGCTCATAAAAAGTTGTTCATGTTTGTCAACCAGTCCTTCATAAGCAAGCTTCTACTCACCGTATAGTTTCCAGTCTGTGACCGGGGACATTGCTACTGAACATTTGAACAAGCTGTCAGTTGATTTGAGCATCATTAAGGTAATGTAGGCACCATAACCCTGAAACATAAACAAACAACAAAATTATGTTAACAAACTGTTACTTACTAATAAACTTTCATCAAGACCTACTGTTCATCAAGAAGTTTGTTTAGCTGTTAAAAAATTAAGTGAAATTTTAAATTGACTAGCTGAGTATGCTTCTGCTAGATTTGTCAAAATTGAAACTAGAATGTAAGCGTTTCTAGCAATGGAAACTTACCCTCCCAAATACACCTATCCGTGTTCGATCAATGTATGGGAATGTCAACATGTATCTGAAATAAACAATATCGAGGAGAGGCCCTGGTTACAAAGCATGAAATCAAAATACAAAAGATCCCCAATGCATGAAATCAAAATAAAAAAAAGATCCAGTCAAGGTATAGTTTGCAGAGCTTACAGAAAATTTACAGTCAAACATACAAGAATCAGTCATTAAAAACAGATTATTGGATCGAAGGATAAAACTGCATACTCTACTGCTGCGACCTGGTCCTGAACCTCCACTGTTCCTAAACGCTGGTGGACCTCATGTAGCACCCTCTGGCCTAAGAAGCCACTCCCCCTGCCGTCCAGACGAGCCACAATGATGTTATCCGAGCTGACCAAAACCGAGTCCCAGTCCAGGACAAAACGGTCACTCACTGCTTGGCCACCAGGGGAGCCATCGCTGAAAGAGTAGATACAATGAGTTGAGAGAAACAGAGTTGACCCTTATATACAGCATTTAAGGCTGCCCTAATACTGACACTTCAATACCAGTGAGTTCTATTAAGAATTAAGATACGTACACAACCAAAAGCAGGCCATAGTGACGCGACTCAGAAAAGTCTGGTGGGTAGGAGATCTTTAAAGGCAGATCTGAGAATTGAAAGCATTCATAATCAACATCATAACAACAATAGATAAATAGACAGAAACTGCACCCAAAATGCTCTGTCTTACCAAAATGTTCCATCTGAATGGATCTGAAGTCTGTCATCTGAATCCTCTTGACCTTCAAAGCAGCCTTAAGTAAAGAGTTGTTCTCAAGGATGTAGTAGTCTATGTAGAGGGACAATGTTGCATTAATTTTAGAACTGTTCAAAATGCAGATCACATCTCCTAGCACCCTAAGATGCAAGTGGAATTATATTATAACAATACATAAACACTTAAAATATTAAACCAATGGAAGGCGCTTTCCTCCAACTATATTGGTTCTTGGCCCACATGAAATGCGCTTTGGAGGACATGTCCAGATCTTTTCAGAATAGCAATATGAATGGTAATTTTACAAATTTTAATAATATTCTGAAAATACTTTAGAAATTATTTAATGGCTTTTATAGAATGGTAAGCATTATTAAATGAGGACAGATAATGCTAATGTTGTTTGTTGTTTGAAAATCGGAATTCAATTACATTTAAATTATTGTATATCATTTTTTTTTTTTATATTTCGGATTTTCTCCCAATCTCCCCCCTTTTACCCCATGATGTACAAACATACCTACGACCCTGCCTCATTATAGCAAACACTAACAGTCTCAAGTTATTATGCCTTTTTGTATACTGCACGTCCAAAACTTTGCCCAGCCACGACTGAAGGGTTTGCATGATGAGACAAGAAAAACCATTTGATGATGCCACCTGCAACTTGAACAAAGCTTTGCCAATATGATTTGGCCCCAAAAATATTTATTGGATGAATGCAATGATCATCAGACCTCTAGCATTTTGAAAGTAGCCAATTAAACTTTTTAAGTAATACTGCGTGAAGATAGTGCCATTCCAGTTTCTGCAGAAAGCTTAAATAAATGATTGATTACCAATCGAGTGAAAGTTCTTGAAAAGTTTAACAGTTTCCATGATAAACAATTTCTGAATTGTCTGGCCCTCACAACAATCTTTTCATGGTTTAAACCAGTGTTTCCCAATCCTGGTCGGGACCCAAAGGGGTGCACGTTTTTGTTTTTGCCCTAGCACTCACACCTGGTTCAAATGGTGCCCTCCCACCTACACACAATGGTTTTATTTTATCCACATACAACTACAAAATGAATGGCTATTGGATCCTTCGTTGCACCCATCTGTATTGAAACAGAATGGAATTTATCAAGAATTGTTTTAGAAAAATCAAAACTCAATAGGAGTCATTATAATACCACCAAGGCCCTAAAGTTCTCAGCTGTGCAAGGTCTGTGCAAATAACACTTGGTAAATTGCTCGCCTGTTTCCATTGCAGCTGATAACATTCAAGAGAACAATGTGTATGGATGTTCAGATGCCGTAAACAAAAATTATGAAATGAAGACAGCAGGGGATAATTTCACCTCACTAGTCAGGAAGGAAACAGCAAGACGGGAGCCAGTATTTCCAAGACCAAACCTTCACTAACAAAGTGAGCAAGAGCTGTTTTCACACTTTCAACACTTGTTGGTTTTGGCAAAGTGCCAATGTTCCTAGTTATCTCGCTTACTCCTTTAAGCAGTTCATTACATGCCCATCAGTTGGTGGAGATTAAGTGGATTTCTTACTGGCATTATTGAGGCTGTGTAAGATCACAGTGGGCACTCCGGGACCTGCAAGGAAAGAAAAAGAGCATCTTAAATTGGTATCCTCAAATCCATTAAATGAATAAAAATGTGACTACTTAAACTCAATTCAGGAAAACAAAAGTTTTCCCTGAGCTATACATGTTAAAACATATAGACCTATCCAACATACTTAGAATTTCAGTTTAGTTTATTAGGATCTGCAATAGCTATTAAACATGCAGCAGCTACTCTTTCTGAAGCCCCATTTATCCAATGCACAGAAATATCTCATTATACATGGAAATCCTAGGATTTGAGCATTCACTAAATTAACAGGATTTATCAAAATATTGCATGCAACATATATGCATGTTTCGATTGGTACACTAGAGACATTCTGTTCTTTGCATGTGAAAGCATTACATGAGATCTGTTAGAATTAAAGTTGACATTCTACTATTCTGTGTAAAAGAAAATAAAAATAATTGATATTATATCTAAGAATTTATAGTGGTGTGGCCATAATGTTTTAATCTTCATGACTTTTTCCAAACTCAACCTGCCTATTACAAATTACACTTTGTCTACTTGAGTTGAATGTTTTGAAGCACTACTTGAGTTTTTGTGGTTTCTACTACTTATAAGTTACCCTCTGGAATTATTGGGCCCCTTATTGAGCAAAAAAGCCTACACTGAACTTTCAAACCTTTAACTTCTCTCATATTTTGAGTGTATAATCAAGCTGATAAAAGAACTATGACAATGGTTTTGAAAGGCCCATACTTTCTAGGCCTGGATCAAAAAAACATAGAATGAGCCATGAAAAATAAACTATTAAGCACATGTACTGTATCAACAAAAAACTTGTAAACTGCATGATACCATATTAATATTGAAGTCTTGACATGGTTGTTATATTCATTTCACTGTAGTGTCTCTGGATGTGGACAAACAAAACACCATTCAACTCACAAAGCCCAGGCAAGTTGTATGTTACATTGTGTCCAGACAAATCATACACGCTAAAAAGAAAAAGGTTCTTAGAGTATCCTTTACATTGAAACTGTGGGGGAACCCGTATATGCTCTCCAAGAAAAAAATGACAAAGTGTATTGTAAAGAACTATTCTACCTGTTACACAAAGAATCATATGAACAAAATACCTGCTCAAAAATCTACCCCAAAATGTTCTTTTGGTGCTATTCCAAATACTTACAGTACTTACAGTACTTGGAATAGTCATAAAAATTTAGCAATTGCTAGCAAGACTGAAAATTAACTTTACACTGCCAAAGCTAGTTCATTTCATGGCACAATAGCATTTGTTTTTCTTGCATTTGTGAATGACATTGTAACAATAACTATCAATATAGGTGACGATAACTTACTTTTTCGTCAAGTGAAAAGATGAGAATCTTGGAAACCCATCCTCTTTTACTGCGCAAGGGGCTGTTATCTCTATCACCCCAAAAAGCATGCGCGGATGCGTACTTCGACAATCCACCGCAAGATAACCGTAAAAAGTTTTATTTTAGGCTTTCAATATAACATAGCTACTAAAGCTTGAAGCCAGCAAAGTTTTTGTCTATCCTGAACAAATCCTAATGCATACTTTGTTCTGTCGTAGGCGTGGATCAAATAACGGTCGCCCACTTTGAAAGAAAAGCAAATTTTTTGTCCATTAAAGTAACATCAAATTGATCAGAAATACAGTGTAGACAGTGTTAATGTTGCAAATGATTATTGTAGCTGGAAACGGCAGATTTTTTTGGAATATATACCTAGGTGTACAGAGGCCCATCATCAGCAGCCATCAGTCCTGTGTTCCAATGGCATGTTGTGTTTGCACATCCAAGTTTATCATTTTAAAATGCTAAATGATTATTATAAAACCCTTTTGAAATTATGTTAGCACAGCTGAAAACTGTTGTGCTGATTAAAGAAGCAATAAAACTGGCCTTCTTAAGACTAGTTGAGTATATGGGTCATCAGCAATTCCCACATGATTACAGGCTCAAATGGCCAGAATCAAAGAACTTTCTTCTGAAACTCATCAGTCTATTCTTGTTCTGAGAAATGTAGGCTATTTATTTCATGCAAGAAACTGCCAAGAAACTGAAGATCTCGTACAACGCTACGTACTACTTCTTTCACAGAACAGCGCAAACTGGCACTAACCAGAATAGAAAGAGGAGTGGCCCTGGTGAACAACTGGGCAAGAGGACAAATAGGTTAGGGTGTCTAGTTTGAGAAACAGATCACATCACAAGTCCTCAACTGGCAGCTTCATTAAAAAGTACCCGCAAAACAGCAGTCTCAAAGTTAACAGTGAAGAGGCGACTCTGGGATGCTGGCAGACTCTTGCCTTCTAGGCAGAGCTGCAAAGAAAAAGCAATATCTCAGACTGGCCAATAACAAAAAAAGATTAAGATTGGCAAAAGAACACAGACACTGGACAGAGGAAAACTGGAAAAAAAAGTGTTATGGACAGACGAATCTAAGTTTGAGGTGTTCGGATCACCAAGGAGAACATTTGTGAGACCCAGATCAAATGAAAAGATGCTGGAGGAGTGCTTGACGCCCTCTGTCAAGCATGGTGGAGGCAATGTGATTGTCTGGGGGTGCTCTGGTGGTGGTAAATTGGGAGATTTGTACAGGGTAAAAGGGATCTTGAAGAAGGAAGGCAATCACTCCATTTTGCAACGCCATGCCATACCCTGTGGACCGCGATTCATTGGAGCCAATTTCGTCCTACAACAGAACAATGACCCAAAGCACAGCTCCAAACTATGCAAGAACTATTTAGGGAAAAAGTAGTCAGTCGGTATTCTCTCTATAATGGAGTGGCCAGTCACCGATCTCAACCCTATTGAGCTGTTGTTGGAGTAGCTTGACCGTATGGTACGTAAGAAGTGCCCATCAAGCCAATCTAACTTGTGCTTCGAGAAGCATGGGGAGAAATCTCTTTAAATTATCTCAACAAATTGACAACTAGAATGACAAAGGTCTGTAAGGCTGTAATTTCTGCAAATGGAGTATTCTTTGACGAAAGCAAGGTTTGAAGGACACAATTATTATTTCAATTAAAAGTAATTATTTCTTACCTTGTCAATGACTATATTTCCCATACATTTTGCTATATTTTGTATTCAAACTAATTTCATAAATATATATTAGCGCTGTCAAAGCTAACACATTAACACAAGCGATTAATTGATGTTAAGCCTCAGAACCAGCATTTACCGGTGCTTGACTTGAGCAGAAGCTGTCATTTACTGTTTTGCAACAGCATACCAGTAATGTTATTGGCATTTGACTTGCACCCCAAATCTCCCTCCATAAACACAGTGAATGAGAAAGCAAAGCAGTTCCTCCCCTAACTCTGACCCTGTTCCAACCAATCTAAAACAACCACTAAAACATAATATAATAGCCAAATTCAAAAAAACAGCTGACATGCTGTGCATACATTATAGATTTCTCCTAATTAACAGAGGTGTAAAAAGTACAAAGTAAGAGTACGCCACTGGGTTCGGCTGTGTTCACCACTTTAGGGAAGTATCTAATTAAGATTTCAGTAACCAGGTGAAGGGAGTTCAAAACTAACCAGCGATCAATTAAATAAATTAAAGGAAGAGTATAAATTATCAATAAAAATCACTGGTTAGTTATGAACTCTGTTTACCTTGTCATTTAGCTCTTCCTCATGAACTTCCCAAAACTGGTGAACACAGCTGAGTACTTTTACTTTGTACTTTTTACACCTCTGCTAATTAATATTTGTGGACAAACATCTCTAGCCACTTTGCCAACCGTATGCCTTTCCCTATTTTCCTACAATATGCATTTGGTTGAATGTGGGAATCATATAATACATACATCAGTATTTGGTTGTGGCCAACCATCCCTCAGAAAAGTTACTGTTTGCAGGCTCCCACCTAAACCACTTCTCCTGAATCCTTGGTTGAGTTGGCAGTGTGTTTTGGGTCATTGTCCAGTTGCAATGTGATGTGCTGGTGGCAATTTCTTGTACATTGGTAGCCAATATGCTTCTCTACACCTCTGAATTCATTCTACTGCTGCCATCATTCGTTACATCATCAATAAAGATGAGTGAGCCTGTTCCAGTGGCAGCCAGGCATGCCCATGTCATGACACCTGCTCCACCGTGTTTCACAGATGAGGTGGTATGCTTTAGATCAACTTTTTTCTAGAGGTTTGCCTTCCCATTACTTTGATGAATGGTCACCGTTATCCATAAACCTCAGTTCCAAAACTATACTGACTGATCTCTGTAGTTTTTAGCATTATTCTAATTTGGCCTTTTCTTTTTTTGGTGCTGATCAGAGCTTTGCACCTTGCAGTGTAGCCTTTGTAATTCTGGTCAAGATAAGTCAAGATAATGACACTTTCACCCCAGAGTTCTTGGAGGTTGTTGGTGATTTTACTGAAACTTACTTTTTCACAGCTCTGGTAATTTTTCTGTCATCAAATGTTATTGTTTTCCATGGCTGATCTGATCATTGCGGTTGCTGAAGATACCACTGGTTTATTTCTTTTTCAGGACATTCCAAAGGGTTGATCTGCCTTTTTGTTTACATATATAGTGTTTGCTTAAACAGTCTAGAACCCACGTGCTGATAATAGTGGTCAAGAAATCGTAAAATGTATCAAATAGCATATACCACCATCCAACCGCATTTGTTATACATGTCAACAGTGCAAGATTTGTATATCCTCCAACCGTTTGGTTTAATTGAAATCACGCGTGCCAAAATATATTTTCCTTTGCTGATGCTACTAATGTAAACAAAATCTAAAAACTATTAGCTTACATTACCACCTTAAAAATGTTTACACATTTTAGTGAGTTTATTAAGAACAAATTCTTTACAACAACAACCTGGGAGGAATGTTTTAGCAGCAAGGAGGATCAGAGGATTAGAACCAGGGACATTTCACACACTATTCAGATGCCCTATCCACTAGGCCACCTTGCACCCCCAAGTTATAGAGAAGACAATTTATGATTAATTAAAGTACATTCAATAAAAATTCAAATAAAATGATATATTGTAAAGCACATTGTCTGTTTGTGTCTTGCTCTCACTGAGCAGGGACGCATAGACTGAGAAACTTGGAGAGCATGGAGAATTAGCTCTGGGAGAGAATTACAATGTGGCCGGTCCCTGGAGAGTGCAAGAGGGGTGTACGCCTTGTGCAGAATCTTCTAGAGGCACCTGGCAGGGCAACCCCACCTCTTCGCATCTGTATTGAATTATGGTTGATTCGGGTGGCATAAACCCGAGGGAGAAGAGGGAGACTGAACGGTGGCTTGTAGGATGTGATGTTTTTTCCCTATCTCTCTTTTACAGACATTTAAAAAAGTACCGCCAAACTTCACAACTGCTCTCCTAGGCAGTGTAATTTTGTAAATCCTGGATCTCTATGAGAAGTCAAATTATTCACTCAAGTCAAATAGAAATAAATAATAATAGACAAAAACATGTGCCTTTCATAGCTCCACCATGTGTTTGATATTAATTATTTCACATATGTTGAGTCTGTTTGCAGCATGGGTACAACATATTTGTAAAATAGAAATGTTCATTTCTAAGTTATATACATTTGTGGCAGTCCACAAACGTGACTATTTGCCATTTAATTTTAAGTACAAATGTGGAAAATATTGCATACAGCAAACTTTCTTTCAGGTGGTGTGTATATCCCAGTTTTACTGACAGAAGAATTTGTTTTTCACAAAAACAAAAAATAGAGGATAATCTTTAATCATGGACCTTATCAGTTCCAATTTTTTCCTTGTAAGAACAGGGACCAATGTTCCAAAATACATATTTTGGGCTAAACAATAAACCAAGCTTTTACATTCCCCTAGCTGCTGTCAGAACCACTTTCACAACGGTCACCTCCTCTTCTTTACCTGTGGTTAAAGGTCATTCAAACTGCCACTAATATCCAGGCTCTGTCGAATTAAGTCAATTCTATTCAGCACCCGTTGGAACACACCCAATCTGAGGTTAATACAATTTAGATATGGCCCAACCCTCCACAAATCACTCCTAAAACACCTAAAAGACCTGTTCACTCATGCTAGCCCCTGAATTCGAATAATGCTAGACAAGGTAATGATGATTCAAAAGTCAAACACATTTGCCAGGAATGGTAAACATATTAGGCCTTCAAAGCCAATGACTGATCAATGAAGACAGAGATTTGTTTATTTTCCAGCACTTAAGGCAAGTTTTATCATTCTGAAGATGGGCTTTTTCAAAATAATTTTCTTCTTTTTTTTTTCCAAGTTAAATAATTTTGAATTCAAAATGATGCTACATTAAACTCTCAAGGAGTGCTGGCTTTCAAGCATTATGTGAACTCAGCTGAAGAAAAGGGATGCTGTTACGGCACATGTATCACATAGAGTTTCTAATCCACGTACCTGCTCTGCTGTGGTAATGATATCCATTGTGTTTAATGAAGGGAATTAACTCGCTTTAATACTCTTGATGAGAAAAGTGGTCGTAACAAACTGTATGGTTCTTCTAAATTTAGCCATCTCAGTTCACATTGTAAGTTTATTGTGGTTATACAGTAGACAACAGGATGGTACATTTTCTGTATAAACTCATGGTGCAGAAGTCAAACGCAGCCACGCATAGTGTACAACATCTGGTTGAATCTGACCTAAACAATAAACAACCACGGAGGCAATTTATTCCTTTATTGGGCTACGCATGGTAAGATAACAACACCTAAAGCAATTATACACAATAGAGCGGCTAATTGTTTTAATTTTATACTCCTTATTTGGAATTGTTTGATAGTCTCCCTCCTCACTAAATGTTCAATAATGACAAATTGCCAAAGGCAAACCCCTGACATCTGTCAAATGGGTTGTGGCTCGAGGGGCCAGTAAAACAACATGGTTGACTGAATCGAAACTATATAGTAAATCACAACATTATCTCAAATGTAATTGAATTAAATGGATCTCAGATGTTGTTTGTTTATGAAGTAACTCTAACACAAACTGAATTGCAAGACCTGGCCCTAATAAGAGAAACTTTTTAACATATTTGCATGCTCTGGTTCACTAAACTGTACCAATATGTTTCTGTTTTTAACAAACACAGATGAGGTGTTGAATTTTAGTCTTTAGAATTATTTGCTGCTTGTGTTAACATTTACCTTGGCTGACATGCTTTTCATGTTTGCTTTGCCTGCTAGTGCTTTCTTGGACCTAGAGAGCACTGCTATCCAACAGACTTTCTATAATAGCATTTAGCTTGGCTAGCTTACCTTTACAGTGCAGGATGATGTTCTGATTACTGGGGCTTATTTCAGCATTGAAGAACAGACAGTGGGCCTTATTAAGCTCACATGTCAGACAGCGTCGAGGGAACAACCCCACTGTCTTCACACTGAAAGAGATGAGACAGAAAATAAGGCGACCATGAGCAGGCTGAGATACTATCCAGCAACTGTATTATTTGCTGTGTGCACACTAATATCAGATCATCTTGATATTTATATACGCCCAAACCTCAGATGTTTCCTATAGTTATGGAATGTTATTCACAACGGAAGTTAGAGGAGTTGAGGGACTAAAGCAAAGCGGAGGTGTCAAAAAGATTTATGAAAGGCTGCTAAATAAGTCACCTGAAAAGATGTCTTCTTCGTGGTGAGCCTTCAGTGCTGAGAAAATATCTGTATTGAAGAAACAAACAAGTTAATTGGGTCTCAAAGAAACTGGTGGCCTTTGCTAACAAGGTTATGGCATAAATACCCTATCAAGCTGAGGTTTGTCTCTGCAAGATGTCATATTTAAATGAGAAATAAATATGATACTTTCAAATAAGCTGCACTATAAAGAAAATTAATGTAAATTTTATTCAGTCCTCAGGCAATATGCGTCGTGTTTATTGGTGTCAAGTTCTGAAGAAGAAAATCTGCATATCGAGCTAAAATAACATGCTAATACAATAATTCACAGTTTCACACTCAATGTTCTGGGTTTTACGAAACAAAAACACTATATGATGTGTTCTAGCCCGCAAACAGGAGACGTCCAAAGAAAATTCAGCGACGTTCCTGTCAGGTCCCTTGAATACTTTTGGTGAGATTTTATCACCAAGTCTTCAAGGGAATCTAGTATGATGGCCCCAAGGGGACAATTTCTAGGGACCTTTGTGTAGTTCCTTGTAAGTTCTTGAGCTATCATTCGGGACCATTCCAAAATGTTTTTAGAGGGTCTTCAGAACAGTAACTTTGCTACTCAAACATACTTGGAGAAATTCTTTTAAGGGACCATGAAAAATTATCCTGAGAAAGTCCTAAAAATGAGCCAGGGGACGCCCATGGGACCTAACAGTCAAAACCTTCAGGGGACCCTGAGAAAACTTTTTTTAACATTCTTCCAACTTATTTTTGACACTTTAATTTCAAATAAACCTGGCACCACGACTCTTACAAGACTCTACCAAAAATTAGTGTGTATGGGTTCAATACTTTCAAGTGACACGTTTAATTTCTATTTGTAAATATTCTTCTCAAAATAAAACAGTGTCAGTTCACAATAATCGATTCTGACTGTCAGTGTTTTCAAATAAAATATGAAACAGAACAAAATGTTTCTGTACCTTTTGTAAGTCATAACAATTTGGGAATTGGACAGGGCTCTATATGTGATCAGTAAACTAAACCCAGCAAACAAAGGACATCCTCAGGATGTACAAGGGACAATGACACAACCGCCAACCAAGAATGTCCTTTTTGCAAGGTGGTTGCTGCATATGTAAGTGATAGTTTTGTCTAAAGAAACAATATGAATCAATTACAGAATCAACAAATCATTATTATAAACCTAACGTTCAGCATTTGGGGCCACTTAGACATTTCTTTGTTTTTGAAAGAAAAGGGAATTTTTTTGTCCATTAAAATCTCCGGGATGCTGGCCTTCAAGACAGAGTTCTTCCTCTGTCCAGTGTCTGTGTTCTTTCCTTATCCAAATCTTTTCTTTTTATTGGCCAGTCTGAGATATATTTTTCTTCACTGTTGACTTTTTCCTCACTTTTGACATTGAAACTGGTGTTTTGCGGATACTATTTAATGAAGCTGCCAGTTGAGGACCTGTGAGGCATCTCTTTCTCAGACTAGACACTCCAACATATTTGTCCTCTTGCTCAGTTGTGCACCGGGGACTCCCACTCCTCTTTCTATTTTGGTTTAAGCCAGTTTGCGCTGTTCTGTGAAAAGCCTTCATTTCTCAAAACAAGAAATGACTGACGAGTTTCAGAAAAAATTTATTTGTTTCTGGCCATTTTGAGCCTGTAATAAAACATACAATTGCTGATGCTGAAGATACTCTAGATACTAATCAAAAGAAGGCCAGTTTTATTGCTGCTTAAATCCGCTCACCAGTTTTCAGCAGTGCTAACATTATCAAACAAGGGTTTTCTAATGATCAGTTAGCCTTTTAAAATGATCAACTTGGATTAGCAAACACAACGTGCCATTGGGACACAGGAGTGATGGTTGTTGATAATGGGCCTCTGAACGCCTATGTAGATATTCCATTGAAAATCAGCTGTTTCCAGCTACAATAGTAATTTACAACATCAACAATGTCTACACTGTATTTCTGATCAATTTGATGTTATTTTAATAGACAAAAAATAGCTTTTCTTTCAAAAACAAGGACATTTCTAAGTGACCCCAAACTTTTGAACGGTAGTGTCTTTTTCAAGCCTTGACATATAACACTCATCATACAATTCCCAACTGTCTAGTGACACTTACATGCTGTCGATGTTCTCATCATAGGCCAGAATCTTAGTTACTTCCCAGTTCCCTGATGTTAGATGGCGAACTTCATTTTGATCTGCTCTGAACTGGACGCAGAATGTAGAACAGAAACAGGACAATAATAATGATTGTTTTTAAACATTTATACAAAAGCCATTTTTATGGAATGATGACATCCCAACCCCCAGAAAGTGGAGAATTTGTTGCTTATGGTGCCTCTTTCAGATGGAATGTTAAATGAATGTTTAGCGACCTGACAATTTATGGTTACTGTTTACATACAGACAGGTGTCAAACTAAAGGAAAAACCAACATAAAGTTCCTCAGTAAGGTGTTGGGTCATAACAAGCCGCCGGAACAGCTTCAATGTGCTTTGGGATAGATTTTACAAGGCTCTAGATCTCTACTGGAGGGATGGAACAAGACTATTCCAAAAGAAATTCCCTCATATGGTGTTTCAATGATGGTGGTGGAAAGCACTGTCTAAAACGTTGGTCCAAAATGCCCCGTAGATGTTCAATTGGGTTGAGATCTGCTGACTGCAGAGGCTATAGCATATGATTCACATAATTTTCATATTCATCAAACCATTCAGTGACCCCTGTGGATGGGGGCATTGTCACCCTGGAAGAGACCCAATTATGAACCCTCTTTCAAAGTCAATTAAATCCTCCCCTCTCAACATCTTAATCCAAAACCAAGGTCAACTGGGTCTGCTCAGCATTTTTATACATGCCAAGGAGCATGATAGGATGTTAATTGCTTAAAGTTATCATGCAGTACATCTGTATGGAAGCACCTGCATTTCTTATGTTCCTCCACTCCTTTATTCAGGTTTTTCCTTTTATTTGTCTCCCATCTGTATGTAAAAGCATAGTAGCCACAAGAGAGATAATGCTCATTACTTTAATTACACAGCACAGACACCAAATGGGTTGTCGTCACCAAACATTTAGAGTTGTAACCATGATGAAACGAGTGACCCTTGGTAATGCAGTAACCATAGCGACATATACAGTACTTAGTACCTGTGTGGTGAACATGGCAATGTGATGGAACTCTCCACGCCCTCCTTGCTTGACCGGCACCGTAAGGAAGAATCTGCTGCCGTCCCTGGAGAATACGGGTTCCTGGTTCTGTGGAAAAACAACAGCACACACATTTCAGTTCTGAGTGTTGTATACATTTTTTGTCATTCAGCAGACACTTTTAAACACTCACACGTGCAATTAGGGTGAACTCTCTCAATTACAGAACGACAGGTTGTTCATTTTGTACTCAAGGGTACATTGTAGCAACCTTACAGTTAATAGTTGGATGCTCTAACTATTAGGCTATCTGCCAGCACTACAGTACATTCATTGATCACAGAGATTGTGTGAAATACTCTAGTAATATACACATGTCTTGGTATTTTAGGCCACTCACAATGAGTGGACAGTAAATCTGTTCAGTTAGACTGGATGGAATTGTGATTTTCATACATTTGACCATGACTGACTTTACATGAGCAATGTGGATGTTTTACCTGCTTTGAAAGCCAGAGGTCTGAGGTCTCCTCATGCCTCTGAAATAGAAAGGCCAAAATGTTAACAGTTAATATTATGTCCTATTTTATGATACATCCTATATTATAACCCAACCCACTTCAGAAAACCTGAATAGCTGTGGAGCCTGTTTGGAATTAACGATCCCGCAAAGAGAGCCAATTCCCTTTTTTCCTTTTCTTTAAAATGCCAGTGGGGAAATTTTGAATCTGTGCTCTTTTCATTTAAAGCCCATTGCAGACAAGGACAAAAGCTCTGGCAGAGAAGTTGGACCCAGGCCCAGCCGGAGAAGGTTTTTGGCTGGAGCGCCTGTTTGTTTGTGCTCTTGCCGTCTGTGAGGCCTGACCCTGGAACAGTCAAACTGGAACATTTCCCATAGACTGCCACGCTTCCCTAACTGGGGACTGACAGCAGCTATGCCCTGTTCCAGATACTGCTTATTAAAACACTGAACAATCATTGCCATCAAAACAAATAATAGGTAGCCTTTTTTATTTTGTTAATTAAACTGCTTCTATGAGACAATCGTTTTATAAAGGCCTCCCAGTCGAAAGATAGAGTAATTCATCTGATTCATAGTGTGTGTTTACACATTTCGCAAGATAATAATATTTAAAGTGATTGGCAAACAGAACAAAAGGAACACATTAACATACACACTTTCATAAGCACCCTTTAGCATTCATATTTCAAAAAAGCTCACCAAACAACACAGCAGGTGTTCAGCCTGTACTGTTAACCGTTGGGAAAAAAAAGCACTGCCCGATTAAGCATTCGAGTCAATGATCCCATTCCCTGTGGTACACAGCAATAACAAAAGTTTGCATAGTCCTCTCTCCACCCACTGATCCAATAACTGAATGACCCCGCCACCTCCCTCACTGGGAGTGCAATCTAGAGTCTCAACAAGACCAAGCCCCCTCACTCTCTACCCAGCATGCATCTCACCTTAACGCATGCCCCCGTGGTGGTGTCACACACAGTCAAGATGGACACATTCTGGGCACGGTTCATCCACCTGACTGTCGTCTTGGTTTTACTGATCCACTTCACCATAGTCACATAGTGCTCCCTGCGAGAAAGAAACAGCAATCATTGTTAACGTCTTCCACTGCCCTTTAAAAAGTACCAAATTGTGTTTGAATACTCTCAGGTGGTGTAACACACCTTAGTTTCAGGCTATCGGGCGGTGTCAGCTCCTGTGTGTGTGTTGGCCCATACAGATTCACCACATACAATTTCACTGTGGGGTTGGGTTGGCCTGCCTAAAAACAGAGTCAGTGCCTTAGTTGAAGAAAAACACCACGCAGTATCAAACCTTATCAAAAGCACTGTAATCATGTAAAACAAATTCAAAATATCCCTGCTGTTGGATGATAAGGATAAACACATTATAATCAGTATGCCACCACCCTGACAAGGAATAATAAAGACATCATTTGAACTTATTTCATCTAATGGTGAAGAATATTTAAACGACTTTGAAAGAAAAGGAGAAATGTTGCATAAAAAAAAATTGTATTTTCACGCAGCCCTGTATACAGAATGTTTTCCAAGTGACCATATTTAAAATGAGAACCACAAAGGTCCGGCTCGAACAATTCATTAAGACAAGAAATGAAGCCTTCCTTAGCATCCATTAAGACTGAATAGTCTGTTACGTAGGCTACAGCACGGTAATGTATTGATGTTTTTTAATGCTAATGCTCGCTGATACAGGAGCGAGGCTATATTTCCGTTCAGCGTGGCACCGATTGCTGGCATTCAACCCCATAATCTATATGCCGAGCTCTAAATGTTGTCACCCATGGCATAGGTTCTGACACTTCTAGTTTAACCTTGGGCCAATATTATATGGCCGGATTGGTCTCACACGGGGCTGCAGTGCTGCCCTGCAAGAGACAGACACAGAACAGGATGAGGGATCGCTTATGTGTCTTCTCTTTTGTAATTATCACAGTAGAAAGATTGTAGGTGGAGGGGTTGCGCCCTAAATGAAACAATTCCTTTATAGTGCACAACTTTTGACCAGGGTTTCTGTGTAATAGCATGCATGTTAGGACACCCCCGGGGTTTGGGGGAAACAGACATCTGCTGGGGGGTTTTAGTTTAAAAAAGGTGTTTAAATCTGCTGGGGAGTTTTAGTTTATAAAAGGAGTTTAAATCTGCTGGGGAGTTTTAGTTTAAAAAATGAGTTTAAGTGTGCTGGGGAGTTTTAGTTTAAAAAAGGAGTTTATATCTGCTGGGGAGTTTTAGCTTATAAAAGGAGTTTAAATCTGCTGGGGAGTTTTAGTTTAAAAAAGGAGTTTAAATCTGCTGGGGAGTTTTAGTTTAAAACGGAGTTTAAATCTGCTGGGGAGATTTAGTTTATAAAAGGTGTTTAAATCTGCTGGGGAGTTTTAGTTTAAAACGGAGTTTAAATCTGCTGGGGAGATTTAGTTTATAAAAGGTGTTTAAATCTGCTGGGGAGTTTAAGTTTAAAAAAGGAGCTTAAATCTGCTGGAGTTTTAGTTTAAAAAAGGTGTTTAAATCTGCTGGGGAGTTTAAAAAAGGTAAGAGGTCAATGGAACTGAACTCGAACAATGGACATGTCATAGAAACAAGTGAGAAAAAGATGGTTTGAAAGATTGGCAATCACTTCATTACCTCCCAAGCAAAATTAGACTAATATATTTATATTATACACTAAGTTGAGGTAAAAGCAGAGTGTGATGCTTGTGTCGTTGTCAACCCCAATCCACTGCATTTCAGCTAGCAAGAAAATGTTGTTTATTTAAAACTAGGTATGGGTAGCAGCCAAATAGGTATTAAACAGTAACAGTGTACTGTATGTGAGGAGTGGGCGAGGGTTTATGTATGCATGTGTGTACATATGCATGTATGTACAGTACATACGTATGTAGTCATGTATGTATGTGTGAGCTGTTTGTATGCTTGTTATCTATAAACAAGGATACGTGTGGAGTGTTAGTGAGGGCAAAGTCTAGTGGGACTCCATACACATTTTTAGTATACACACCTAAATGCACTTTCGAAAATGTCTAGATATTCTGACTAGATTGTCTGTGGTTACAATTAAATTATGAGTTGACATACAGTACATTCATAGTTAATGTTACTACAACCTCAGACTTCACTGGGCTATCTTCGGCTCCACATTAATTAATCCCTTCAAAGTTCCTGTACAATGTCCCTTTCCTTACTTTAGGATAAGGGTACTGCCTTCCCTTGGGGTATGAGGCACCAGTGAAGCGAGGAATGGCCATAGTGGGAACCAATGTATTATTGAGGACCAGGAAGGCCAACCTCTCTCCATCCGGGGACCACCAGTGGGTCACATGGGATTGAAGAATCTCTTCTGTGGAAAGACAAAAAGAACTTCAGATTACATATCTCTGCAAACATATTTAATGAAGTATTACCCAATAATATGACCAAGTGTGTGGTCATTTGGTTTCAATGAATACATGGACACATTTTAACATATTCTGTTTACATTTCAGTCAGGTCATATCACTGCACTGTTCTATATGAGGCACTGAAGGTCTACACTAGCGACAGCTTAAACCAAATGTTCAAGTGCTGTTGAAAGTAATGGTCTGTGTCAACCTAACATGAGATGTTATACAGTGCCCTGAACTAATATTGGCACACTTGTTAAATATGAGAAAAACGGGTTGTGAAGAAAATGTCTTGGCTGTTTATTCGCTTGGTCTTTCATTCAAAACATTCACAAAAACCTAACCTTTAAATTAAGCAAAATGATTGAAGAAAATAAATCAATTAAATAATTATCTTTAGTGGCCCTAGAAATGTTTATGTGTGTCTATGGCTTCCTGTTTCACCTGAGTATGAATATGAGGTAACACTATGGGAAGGGGCAGAGAATACAGTAATGATGTGCAACAAAAGGTTGTTAAGCTGCACAAATCAGGAAATGCCTATAAGAAAATAGCTTAACGATTGAAAATGCCGATTTCCACTATCAGAGCAACAATTAAGAAGTCTAAAGCAACTGAAGATGTTAGAAATTGGCTTGGATGAGGACATGTGTCCATATGGACCCAATGCACAATGAGGAGGAGGGTTTGAGTTGCCAAAGAATCTCCAAGAATCACGACAGACAGTTGGGTCTTGAGGTCAGAAAGTCTCCACCTACATATCCACACGTTTGGGGGGGTTGCCTCACCTCATTACTCATTATTTAAGAAGACTCAGAGCTGTTATCTTCACAAAGGGAGGTTGCACAGAGTATTACATGGAAAAGTGGCAATAATTGTGACACACATATTTGAGAAAAACATTTTTTCTGTAATAAGAGTATCTTTTTTCTTTCAATTATTTTACTTTAATTAAAGGTTCGTTTTTAGTTAATATGGAGCATTAAAGATAAAGAGGATGAAAAATGAAGACAAAATAAAGAATAAAAAATAGATGCTCACAAATCGAGGGTCAGAGAGCACATAGGGATAGACAAAGATGGACAGAGGGTCAACAGTAAAGAAAAGGAGAGATGAGAGGGACCACTGCAAATGGCCACCAGACTATCAGCAGCTGATCTCTCTTCAAACCATCAATATATGCTAAATTCAGCTGCACAGCTAATAACAATTGCAAACCATCATTTGTAGTTTTATTTCAAGCTCTCTGATAGCTGGTGTTAGTTTTACGTTCGTTCTGCTTCCTACAAAAGTCTTTTGAGATACAGCATATTTGCCCTGGGGTGGGTATTATCGTATTTTAATGAGCAGACAAAGCGAAATTTATCTAGTTATCCTTTATGTAATTTAAATATTTCCTAGTTCAACTTCACAAATTGACTGAACCAATTTACCTGACACAGTAGAAAATGATGTTCATGTTTTTTAATTTGTTTCCAGTTGATGTTATCTAGTCCAAAAAAAACTTCAGGTATGGTCTCTTATCAAGATCAAGGGTAAAATATCCCTGGACTGTCCATACTTCAAAAGTGTCACATTTACTTTACCATTGTCCTCCACCTGTGAAAAAGTGCTTGTCACATTTTCTGGATAAAAACTGTATTGTTGGAGGATCAATGGACAGGCTGTGAATCTGAAGGAAAATTAAGAACAAAGGGCACTCTACAGAGATTATAAATAAAGTTATACTAATGCATAATTAAACAATCAGAAAGTGGAAGATGCATTACAACACCCAAGTGCTGCCAAGAAAAGTCAGTCCCTCAAAACTCAGAGCTCAAACAGTGAGACTTGTGAAGAGCTACAGAGTTCAGTGGCTTCAAAAAAGAATGGATGGAGAAAAATACATCAAGAGAAATTATGTTAAGGAGGAAGTTCGTCTTTCAGAAAGACAATGATCCCAAGCACAAGGCCAAAGCAACATTGGAGGCGCTCAAGAAAAAGAAAAGTGAATGTCCTACCATGGCCAATTCAAAGTACAATGGGAACTGACCTCAGGCCCATTAACAATCTGTTGGACTATTTGACAATTGCAGCATCATCCAACCAACCTTAAATTACCAAAATACTTTAAAAAAACAAAAACGTAAAACTTATTTGAAACATTAATTTAAAACATTTACTGCAGATGTCTTCTGGCAATATATTCTTGCATTTATGCAATTAGTATTTTTTTTTTTTTGAAATATTAGAAATTATTGCCAATTTATTTGTGCCAATTTATTGAAAATAAAAAACTAAAATATCTCTCATTCATAAGTATTTACAGCCTTTATTCATTACTTTCTAAAAGCACCTTCAGTAGTAATCATAGCTTCAAGTCTTTTTAGGTACAGTATGCCTCTACTAGCTTTGATGTCTGTTTTTTGGTTGGTCAAGGACATTCACTTGCAGACTTGTCCTGAAGCCACTCCAGCATTTTCTTGGCTGTGTGCTTGGGGTTGTTATCATGGTGAAAAATGAATCTTTGCCCCGGTCTGAGGTCCTGTACTCTCTGGATCAAGTTTTCTTCAAGGACCTTTGCATTTTGCTCCGTTCATCCTTCCATCAATCCATTAGACGAAGTGCTTGGCATTCAGGCCTAAAAGTTTGATTTTGGTCTCAAAGTATTTATTTTCACATGCTTTTAGAGTTCTTTGAGTGCCATTTGGCAAACTCCAGGCACCATGTCATATGCCCTTTACTCAGGAGAGGCTTCCATCTGGCCACTCTGCCATAAAGGCTGGATTGAAGTTGGAGTGCTGCAGCAAAACTCTGGAACTCTGTTGGAATGGCCATTGGGTTCTCGGTCAGGTCCCTGACCAAGGCCCATTTTCTTAAGATCGACTCCAATCAAGTTTTAGAGACATCTCAATGATGATCAAAGGTATGTACCATGTTCGCCAAATTCTATTAAGATCCAAACATCTCTGCCTGATTTATAGGAAATTGTATATTTTAGACCTCGCCCACATGAAAATTCATTGGTCAGTAGTGGCAGGTTTTCTTGATGCAGTAATTTGGAAAACATAGTGTTGTTAGAATCTCATCCATACATGATACATGTGAAGTTGTGCAGATTGGTCATTATGAGCTAGAGGAGTAGGGATTTAGGTGTTTTTAAGAAAGTTCAAAATGGCAGAATATCCAACATGACAAACCTTATACGCAAAATTCCTTGTTCCTTGTGTGAAGATCTACAATGCAGGGCTGAATGTCATGAACTTTTAAAAATGTTGTAATATATCGCTTGTTATACCACCACCATGTGGATAAGCATTGCATCACATGGGGTTGGGTGACTTAAGCTGATGCCTTTTATGATTAACTTTTACTTTTCTACACCTCTGAAAACAGTTTCCAGGCTTAGCTGAAATGTCAAGTATTCACCCTCATTAGCCAATGTTTGGTAGAGTCACCTTTGGCAGCAATTACAGCCATGAGTCTGTTTGGGGAAAAGTGTCTACCAGCTTTGCACATCTGGACACAGTAGTTTTTATTAATTCTTCTTTGCAAAATTGCTCAAGCTGCATCAAGTTTGATGAGAACCATTGGTGAACAACAATTTTCAACTCTTTCCACATGTTCTCAATTGAGGTCCGGGCTTTGACTGGGCCACTTAAAGACATTCACAGGCTTGTCACAGTTTGGCTGTCTTGGCTGTGTGCTTTTGGTAATTGTTGTACTGAAAGATGAATGTTCACCCAAGTCTGAGGTCCTGTGCACTCTGGATCAAGTTTTCTTCATGGACCTCTGTGTTTTGCTTTGTTAATCCTTCCATCAATGCTGACCTGTCACCCAGTCCCTGCTGCTCAGAAGCATCCCCATAGCATGATGCTGATACCACCATGCTTCATTTTAGGGATGGTGTTCTCAAGATTATGTGCAGTGTTAGGCATGCGTCAAGCATAGCTCTGTTAGACAAAATTATATATTTCATAATAATGGACTTTACTGTGCTCCAGGGGATATTTAATGCCTTTATTAAATGTAATGTTTTTATATTCTACCCCTTATTCCAGATTTGCTTTAAATATTCCTTGTTCATGATGTAGTATTTGTTAGGAATTCTTTTAACCAACTGTGGGACCTCCCAGAGACACGTGTATTTAACCTAAAAACGTGAAACATCGTAATCGTACATATTCAACTAATTATATGACTACTAAAAACAATTGGTTGCACATTCAGATGCATTATACAGACTACCCGTGCAATCATTTATTTCTGTTTTATATTTCTGATTCCTTTAGAACCATTTGCACATTTCATTTCACTTTGACATCATGACTTTTTGTGATTAGTGGTGAAAACTCTTAATTTAATCAACTGATTTCATGCCATCACACAATTAAATGTGGAAAGGTCCAAGGGGGATGAATACTTTGGAGAGGCACTGTAAGGTCATATTGTAATTATCCTAGTACATAGGTAAAGTCACAAGCATATCCATAGAAGATGCCAGAGAGATTCAAAGACTTTAAGGACACAAACGTTTTAACATTTTAAATTGGTAAAAGAAATTTGGCATGACATGACCACTTTTACAGCTATTTGTAGTCGCTTTAATACTTCGAAAATTCAAAAAGGCCAACAGACATATATACAGTCAATAAATAGGAAAACACCAGTATTGTATGGGCGTTTACCTAAAATAGGCTGGAGCCAAGTCTATTTTGTACTTCTCGAAAAGGTATAACATTGATAAAATTACCTGATTTTAAATAAAGTTTAAGAGAAAGAATAAAGGTAAACCATTAACAAGTAAACATTGTCCCCCATGAAAGATGCAACATGTGTGCAATGTATGCAGCTTGTGAAAAATTGATTACAAGTGGCAGTTTGACTCTCTCACTATGTTCAACTTATTAATATCATGAAGAAAAAATGACATGCTTGAATCAGAAAATCAATGAGCTCTGTTTACTAAGAAAAAAATATCAGCTAAAACTTAAAATGCTGTAGTTATGGAAAACATTAAATAAGGGGTATTAAGAATTATTATGTTTCCATGATATCAGTTTTGACTAATGTTAAATGTTCCTTCCTTGTATACAATATGTGTTCCTTGAAGGAGTTTTAGATATTTTTTTAGCCACACTTTCAGATAAACACAAAGAAATTACAGGAAAAAACACAGGAAAAATTATGTGAAGTTATATTTGGTGAATACCTGCCACAAGTCTTGAGTCTTACATTTTATTTAAGTAAACACCTAAACCTACCCTCATACAGCCAGTCAGCTATCCCATTGAAGATGAACCCTTCCTTTCCAGACGATGTCAGTCTGAGAGAGTTGCTCTTCACATCTGATTGGTAGTAAATATTGTTTTCAAATATGTAGATCTGTGGGCACAAGGGAACAAAAGGAGAACAGAAAAGTAATCAGAATTGTCACATGTATTAACACTGAA
This sequence comes from Esox masquinongy, assembly GCA_016801175.1. NCBI lineage: Eukaryota > Metazoa > Chordata > Actinopteri > Esociformes > Esocidae > Esox > Esox masquinongy. The sequence continues at coordinate 34,530 of JACXGI010003351.1, read as the reverse complement.
CATTGTTACAACATGTTCATTACCAAAGAAGATGACTTTGGTAATGTATATCCAAGCACCTACATAGTGTCACAGGGTCAATACTGTTACTAGGTTCAAAGCCTTTCGACTCACATTTTGTGAGTTGAAAGGTGTAAATAATAAAAAAAGGTGTAAATAATAAAAACACACGTTGATATTCAATATTCAAGTGTTATTCAAGCTCCATTCCTTGAAGTGATGTGACTGAAGTGGTCTAAAACCACCCCAGTCCAGAAAAATACCAGAAACTTAACATATGATTCCATGTACACCCTCAATCCATAGTGATAGAATGGTGTTTTAATAATCACAAATGATCTCAGCCTCAGATGCTTCTTCAGCCAGACCCGTCCAAAGATTTCCAGCAAGCCAGCTGTCTGCGTCATCAGACGGACAGTACATAAAGCCCCTTCATGTAGTGGCTTGGTCACCGAGCTGAGGTGGCCCAGACTCAGGCTCAGCAGGCAGCGTGTGTGCATGGAAGCTCCTTTCAACGGCAATGACTTAACCATTTTGAAACGTTTCCACATCAACGTGCCATCTGCTTCACTAAAGGCTGAGTCTCACTGTCATCAGACGGGCTAGGACTTTCAGTATCAGTTTGGTTTTGGGACAGGAGGGTTTGAAACTATGAGGCACATGTTAGAAAATGGATACCTTTTGACAGGTCTGGGTTGCACGGAAGCAATATGGTAACCTTTCTATTTGGAGGACTATTTGTTTTCGGCTCGAGTGTGTGTTGACAGGTCGGCCTTGCAGCAATTACCCTCACTGTAAAGGATATTGTTGGTGGTCCCTGCAAATATATAAATATATGACGTCTGGAACTGAGTATCAGTGCAGCGTGTGTCGAAGGTAATATCTAGTTTACACGGCCACAGCGCTGGCAACTTGCAAGGCGGGGTGGTAAACCACAACTAAACAACTTACACAACCGGCATCCCATCCGCCATGTACTAGCAGTGTCATCTAGTCATAAGATGCACTTGTGGCTAATGATGCAGAGAGGGCCTATCGAGAGCCCAGAATGCCTGCACATCTGTCTGCCTCTCACCCCTCATCACCTTAATGGCCCCTCTAATGGAGGCAAGTTTGATTTATGCCCAAATATACCACACTGGATGTTTCCCAATGTAGACAATAAGCTTCTAATACACTTAAGCCTGTTAGCTGTGGACAAAAGAGAGCATCTGTCTAATGCAAACAAATGACACCGTATGACGGAATTAAACAATCATCTCATTTGGCTGATTCCACTTTGAGAATGAACCGGTGTACAATGCGAAGAGTCGTTAGGCATTCCAAATCAAGCAGCTAAGAATGATCTGTTTGCTCTGTTAGCTGGATTTAAGCCAACATTTCGCTATCGTTTAAGTTCAAGCGCGTGCTTGATGTCACTTGTCCTGGACAAGAGTTACAGAGTTCTAAGGCCTTTGTTTGAGGAGCTGCTTAATTGTCTTTGTCATCATTGATGGGATTTCGTATAATGTTTGCTGGTTTGTTTCAATTTTCTCTCATTTTGGTAAAATGCCAAAACAGCTAATCTGAAGCCTGTTGATCAAAACAGAAAGTAGTCTGAGTTCTTTTGGCCAATAAATAAAAGCTGTTTAGCTGGAATTAGATGTTTACCTTTCTCTGTTTCCCTCACTGCATCCACCTATATAACTGTAGTTTGTTTACACTGACGCGACAATCCACCATTCTGACTGTGTTTCAGGGACCAGAGTGAGCGGGACATTTTCACCTCCTCTATGGGTCTTATGGCTCATCCCTCTTTGGTGGATAGAATTACCTTCGACAGGCTGAACGTGGCGTTTCCTCCATAGAATGGAACGGTTCCCAGGATAAACTCAGTCCCCAACTCAAAGGGGAACAATGAAAACAAAGGGAAATAATGAGATCCAGTTTGAGTTTGAGGGGTCTAAGTTATCTCACTGAAGTGTTCTGGAATATATGGGATTCAGCAAAGTATCGGCCTTTTTGAGTCAATTCTGCAGTGGAGCTAATTTAGTGCATTGAATGGTAAACTGCAGCTATGGTGTTTGACTGATATCATTAAACTTGTGTTTGGCTGATATCATTCCTGATTGGATCTTTTTCTTGGCCTCTCTTTAGAGGGATCTGTGCCTTTACCTGGGCTCCTCTTTTGCAGAGCAGAGAGCTCTGCAGGCTTCCTTCATGCCACAGCACAGGAAGCCTACATAACAGCTTGCTGTTGCTGTGTTACAAAGGCTTCGGATGGGATGCTGAGTTCTTCAAGCACGTAGATGTGACCGTGTCAGTGTACTCGTACATATGTTGACATTACTGTCTAGAATTATGTCCCAATCTTTGGTGCCAGACAATCCTTTAGCTTCCCAATGGCCTAGTCAGTCCATTTTGCACATCATATGCTTGACTGGATTTGCAGATAGTACAGTGTATGACTGCACACAGGGATGAGTGGCTGTACAGTATCCCCCATTAGAAATAAAGTAACCATGGTACGGATTTGTGATTTACCTTGTTGGCCATTTTACCCATTTGTTCGTTTTCAGGGCTTGTGTGTTTTAAATCACCCTTGATGTTTAGTATAGAAGTCATTACTACAACCCTGTTTACAATAGCATCGCAAAAGATTAGAATGCAATGATGTGCAAACCATGTATCCCTACATTTAATTGAACATTGTGCAAAGACAACATGTCAAGTGTTGAAACTGAGAAATGTTATAGGAAAAATAAATACCCATTTTGAATGTGATGCCAGCAACACGTTTCAAAAAAGTTGGGGACAGGGATATGTTTTCCACTGTGTTGCATCACCTCTTCTTTTAACAGTACTCTGTAAGCGTTTGGGAACTGAGGAGACCAATTGCTGTAGTTTTGAAAGTGAAATGCTCCCATTCTTGCTTGATATAGGATTTCAGCCGCTCAACAGTTCGGGGTCTCCTTTGTTATATTTTCTGTTTTATAATTATATATTTAAATATTTTCAATGGGCGGCAGGCAGGCCAGTTTAGCACCCAGACTCGTACTACGGAGCCATGCTGTTATAATATGTCTAGAATGTGGTTTGGCATTGTCTTGCTGAAATGAGCAAGGCCTCCCATACAGAAATCTAATATATGGCCATATAAATGATTTCCAATTTTGATTAGTCAGACCACAGGACAGTTTTGCACTTTGCCTCAGTCCATCTTAAATGAGCTCGGGCCCAGAGAAGGCGCTGGCGTTTATGGATGTTGTTTATATATAGTTTCTTCTTTACATGGTAGAGTTTTAACTTGCATTTGTGGATGCAGCGACGTATTGTGTTCACAGACAGTGGTTTTCAGAAGTGTTCCTGAGCCCATGCAGTGAAGTCCACTACAGAATCATGTCTGTTTTTAATGCAGTGTCATCTGGGGGCCCGAAGATCACGGCCATCCAATATTGGTTTTCGGCCTTGTCCCTTGCGTACAGATATTTCTCCAGATTCTCTGAATCTTTTAATGATATTATGTGCCATAGATGATGAGATCCCCAAACTCTTTGCAATTTTACATTGAGAAACGTTATTCTTAAATTGTTACACTATTTTCCTGCGCAGTCTTTCACAGAGTGGTGAACCCCTCCCCATCTGAAATACTCATCCTCACTGGATTGATCTTTTTATACCCAGTCATGTTACTGACCTGTTGCCAATTAATCTAATTAGTTGTGGAATGTTCCACTAGTTTTGTTTTAGCATTACAAAACTTTTCCAGTGATTTGTTGCCCCTGTCCCAGCTTTTTTGAAATTTGTTGCTGGGATCAAATCCAAAGTGGGCATATGTTTTTCAAGAAACAATAACATTTCTCAGTTTAAACATTTTATATGTTGTTGTTGTACTATTTTCTATTGAATATTGATTTTAAATGATTTGCACATCATTGCATTCTGTTTTTCTTTACATTATACACATCGTCCCAACTTTTTTGTCCAAAACTCTGTTGCTGCCTCACAGGGCGCCAACAGCAGCAGAAGGATGAGGTGAGCTTTGGGTGTCTAGAAAAGTGCTATACATGTCCAAATCAATTATTCATTTAATTATTAATTTGTGTGATCATACAGTGTTCACTTACAAATATATTATGAGAATTTACAAAATTATGATTATCATTCTTTTAGACATTTAGGGAGTAATTCCCTGAAATTCACTCTAGCAGTGAATGGGGATGGACATTGCCCCTGGGACTCCATCACCTGAAACAATCACAGCTCTCCTGACCAAGGACTTGACCTTTTCATGTCTGTGGACCACAAATCTGAAAGTTTGTAAACAGAACTGTATGTTCATAACGGCAAACAGACATAGTTGAGGTGACTAAAATCTAAGAAAACAATTTCCGGCCCCCCCTGCTTGGACCTTTTGAAATGCTAGACTTTCTGGAACCCTATTTGGACTCTTTATGAATGGAAAAGACTACATATAAGAGAGTCTAAAGCGATCTCATCTGTCTTTTATGTGATTTGCCTGTGAGCGTGTAAATCTATATCAGTTAGTGTATTATTTAGGCTATTTTTCCTCTAGAATTACCTGTCTCTGTCCATTTTCAGGACATCTAAATAGCGTCTTCCTTTTTGTCTGTTTAATCCAAGGTTCTATCATATCCCTTTTCACTTCCTATCTTCTTAGATATCTGTATCAGTTTTATTCCCAGATTCTACATGATTTATTAATCTGGTAATTGCTTTATCCTTTTTTTCTGAGAATAGATTTGTATTTTCTAAAATATTTTTGTCTTTGATAAATACATTTGTCTTGTCATTGGAAAATCACACCTCTAAAATTATACTGCATTTGTAGTGATAATTGCTGCTATTTATAGTTTCTTTGTAACTATAACTAAAAAGTGAAAACCCTGATTAATTAGATGTTATCACACTTCATTATCTAACTTAATAATATTTGGACCCAAAGAGGGACGTGAGCCAATGTCTAAGCAGCTGTTTGAAGAAGCTTCAAAGAGGCCTTCAAAAAGAGATGTGGCTGGTTCATAAGGTTCCTGCTGCTGCTATTACCACTGCCCACTGAGTTACCCATCTTGGCATTATGGTCTAGCCAGCTCCACACCTTTTACTACAAAGTACTATAATGTGCAGGTATTGAGATAATACATTTCGGGGAAATTGTTCAGATTTTAATGGTATATAAAGTCACATCAATATAGATTGTTTATGGTGGCTTGTCATTTTACACCTGATTGATATTGTTTATCAAATATCATGTTCTCAATAATCTGACTGAAAGTGGTCAACTTCGGAATCACTACTGAAAAGGCCACAGTTTGTATTATTTTATTTGTATTGCTTCAAAGTAAGTAATATTAGAAATATTACTAATCCAAAAGATCAGTAGCAAAAGATCCAATGTATCAAAACATAAATTCTTCCCTTATCTGAGATATACGTGTATGGCCTACTCTAGTGTTGCGACTTTAATGAGAAGCGTAATTTGCTTTCCAACGCAACATAATCAAAACACAGTCTAATTAAAAGTTCAGAATGCACTCCATGTGGGGATTACATTGGAGGACAATTAAGAAGAACAAAGCAATTACACAAGGAAGACGAAGAAAAATCACCCTGAAGGATAAACCTAGAAAGGAGTGCATTTCAAAATTACAGAATCATCTATATTCATCTATCTATATATATATATATATATATATATATATATATATAGATGAATATAGACAGCCATGTAGACCAATTTGATGCAGTGTGCAGCGTATGGTCTGAGCACTGACAGGCTGACCCCCCACCCCTTCAACCCCTGCAGCAATGCTGGCAGCACTCATACGTCTATTTCCCAAAGACAACCTCTGGATATGACGGTGAGCACATGCACTCAACTTCTTTGGTCGACCATGGCGAGGCCTGTTCTGAGTGGAACCTGTCCTGTTAAACCGCTGTATGGTCTTGGCCACCATGCTGCAGCTCAGTTTCAGCGTCTTGGCAATCTTCTTATAGCCTAGGCCATCTTTATGTAGAACAACAATTCCTTTTTTCAGATCGTCAGAGAGTTCTTTGCCATGAGGTGCCATGTTGAACTTCCAGTGACCAGTATGAGGGAGTGTGAGAGCGATAACACCAAATTTATCACACCTGCTCCCCATTCACACCTAAGACCTTCTAAGACTAACAAGTCACATGACACCGGGGAGGGAAAATGGCTAATTGGGCCCAATTTGGACATTTTCACTTAGGGGTGTACTCACTTTTGTTGCCAGCGGTTTGGACATTAATGGCTGTGTGTTGAGTTATTTTGAGGGGACAGCAAATTTACACTATTATACAAGCTGCACACTCACTACTTTACATTGTAGCAAAGTGTCATTTCTTCAGTGGTGTCACATGAAAAGATATAATCAAATATTTGCAAAAATGTGAGGGGTGTAGTCACTTTTGTGAGATACTGTATGTCTGCGGCAATATAATTAGTGGTAATATGTGTGATATGGCAACTTACCAGTTGTTGGCCCTGAACTCCCCATGCCGCGTACTGCAGAACAGAGTTCAGCACCTCTGGAGGGTCCAGCTCCCATACCTCCCTGAAAGACAGCAGAAAATACAAAGTAAAACCTAAACAGCGGAGGGCATTAAACAAACATAGACACCTTTCTCATCAGGATAGATTCTCACACATTGCAGGCTCCTCTATTGGAGTAGAAAATGTAAAAATCAATCAAAATCTACTGTTGGCACCCCTACAAATTATACCCAAGGCTGCTAATTGGAAGTTTAAGTAAGTTTTGAGTGTAATGGAATTGACTTGTGACTACGATGTGAATGATATAGTCCAGTTAAAATACAAAGAACATGCAAAGTAAGGGGATCATTGATGCGTGAATTCAGGCCTGGCTGCACTGGTTTTGATGGGGCAAGAATGCTTCCATACCCCACTTCCGGGATTTCACCAAAATGTGGCAATGCTTGAGGACCTATACAATAGAAATGCAACAAGGACCCATAAAAGCCCATGTCACAACACTGTTTTATCCCAGTGAATATGACTAATTTTCATTTTTGTCATGGGTAATTTATTTGTCATTTTTGTTGTGCATCCACCGATAGAAATAAGATTAGACCACTCTGTAGTCCCATGAAGTTGTAAATAGTGGGCTTTTGGGCTAGGCAAAAATGTGGAAAGTGTAGTATACTTTAAATACAAGCACACAATACTCATGTAGGTTTCTCAGGAATATAAATTTGCTGCTGACTTGAATTAGAGAGTGGTATTTTCACCTGTTAATCAGAATTGGGGACACACACAAATAACACGTACAATCATGTCCATTAGATGACACAATCTCAGTATGGATGAGGGTATGTTTATATTTTCGAGATTGTGGGACCAGAAGGACAAAAAGGTTTTATTTACATAAACTTGGTCTTTTAAGTGACCTTTCACTAGTGGTCAAGTGAATAAAAAATAAAAAGAGATGTAAAAGCCTGAAAGTTTTGTATGCATGAACCCCTTTGAACTTTGTGCTATACTACTCTGCAATCCAATCCCACAAATCTGAGGTATCAATAAATACAGTAACTGTATGTAAAGTGATGTACTTATTGAGTCCCCACAAAACACTTTTGAAATGTAGGACCTGAAGTACACTCATTATCGCAAAACCATACAATTTGAATTTAAAACCTTACGGTTGCAAGACTTGGTTGATCCAATCAAAGGTTCCTGTTCACATTTGCTACAAATAAATGCAGGTGCCTTAGGGAGGAATTGCTGTTTTTTGTCTTGTACTACAGCAATACAAAAACATCCATGGAAAGGGATTTAACAAAAAAGACAAACTTACCACATCTTATTGACGAATAGTAAATCGTTTACCAACTGTGGGTCTCAGAAGCCAACAAAATGTCTGTTTATTTTAAGCCAGAGTTACTGCTTTAGCATTTCAGTGATGCTTTAGTATATTTCTGATTTTAGTGAACTGTAGATTGAACCAATACATTTTGAAGATTAAGTATTTTAAGGAGAATGTGATTCATAAAAACATTCTATGCAGAAAGGTATTACTGAACCTATATTACATCTGCTATTACTGTACCTGCCCAACAAAAATAATTACCAAATATCTCAGGTTTTGGATTTTGATACTACACTTCATAGGTGCAGACCTTGTTGGGTTATAAAAGAAGACATTGCTACAAGAGATCCAGGATGTGAAATTCTTAATACTGAACGTCCCAGAACTATCCTCTGCCCACACTGAAACTTTTAGTCCCAAGGTCGTGATATGTTTCTTACTGCATACATTTTTCTAACAAATAGAATGTTTTAAACAGCACACCAGTACTATTAGTTCAAATTAAGTAATTTTGCAAGCCTAAGGCAAGACAGATGTGAGACAAGGCCACATGAAGGCCCCAACAAACTTTATGGTAAAGAAGCAAAGGAAACGTGCCTTGTGTGGATGTTGTAAATGCTATATGAGGCCATGTATGAATGCCGGTAAACCTGCAACAAAAGAGAGGAAGGAAGAAGATTACTGATGGAGGCAGCTTGGTTGATAACAACATCATAAAAATTGGCAGAGAAAGGCACCGGACAGAATAGACTGCTAGCTGTTTTCAAAGATAGATTCTGTGGACAATGCAATTTGCATGGGTGACAGCTGGAAGATGAGACATGTTAATTCCATCTGAGAAACCGATCATGGAACCCCTCATGACTTTGGGCCTGAAATCCGGGTGTATGAAAGACAGAAAAATGGGAGGGGAGAGACAGAGGACAGCATCCAAATGTTTCTGACTGGGCTGTGTGTAAATCGGTCTGGATTCCCCTAGAGAAGCTGTGCCTGACATGATAATAGCTTTTGGAGCATAAACGGGCCTCTGCTTCAATGTTGCAGGGTAACGTAATGATCACAAGCTCTCTACATTTCAAATGCATACCAAGAAACATTCTCTGACATATTCTATTTCTATGGGGTTAAATGTTGCAAATTAGGGTATTTCTGGGTGATTATGATGTCAACGTGTGCATGGAAATAAGTATTTTTTTTACTTTAAATAATACGTCCTGTTCAGCAGTTATTTTAAGGGTGGTGAAACTGAAAGTGTGCAACTGTCCTGTGTGCTACTGAACGAAAAAGTTATGGAATTGACTGCGTTTTACTACTAATAGTAGCTAAAATCCATGAGGCAAAATAATTTGCAACTCTGATTTATTATTCAAGTGACATAGTTTATCTATAAATATCTCTGTCAGTTAGCTTGAGACAAGGAAAAAGAGTGTAATCTTTCACCAGCTTAAAATAACTCCAAACTTTTGCAAGTCAAAGTCCCAAACAAGCCAGTCATTTATTTTACGGTTGGGATGGATTGAACAGCCAAAAGTGTAGGTTTGGTAGTAGTACTATATTGTTAGCATGCTTTCAAACAACAGACAACAAAGCTGGCTATTTCCATAGGTATTTGTTTGATAACCAATTTAGTTGAAGCACAAAACTAACTAGCTTAATATCTCCTGAAAAATATGTTTTTCCTTAGATTAATTCCAACCTGATATATCTTGTATGTATTAAAGTACATACGAGATATTTCCTAGGTATATAATACAGATAACAGTTTAATTGCTACTTGTGCTTGCATGGCTACTGGTGCAAAGTCAAGAGATGGCAATCCAGCATGCTTCACCTACAGTATGTCACCAACCTGCCAGCTACAGTATGGGCAGCAATTTAGCTAAATATTTTGGTCCCGCTATAAATGACGTTGAGCTTATAAATTCTTCATAAAGCCTTCACAATGCCTTCATAAGCACTACATAAAGGTATTACAAAGCATTTAAAACAACATGTCATGCTTTACAAAGGGTTCATTAACATAGCATAACTAGTTGGCATACACACCACTGTCAAATGTGACATAATCTGCTTTGTTGAATATCACATAAATCAGTGCTTTATAAAGGCTGGAATAAGCACTGTTTGATAAAGGTTTTATTGATCATCTACAAGCAAGCCTCAAAACATATTTATCACATTGTCAGGCATTGCTAGTTGAGTGGGTTTTACTCCCGGGACCACCCAGTGCGATGCATACATTCCCGATTGAATAGTGCTTTGGAAAATATTGTATGCCAAATAAAATATTTTAACAATAGGGCACCTCAAGATTTGAGGGAAATGGCCAAGATACCCCGGCTAAAGGATATTGTTATGTCCGTACCGTATATTGGCCGTATGCCACAAATCCCTGCTTTATTTTTTTTATAAACAAGTTAAAACAACAAGATAATTTTTAAATGTAAAATTAATTTAGGATCATTCTCATGTTGTAGGGTCTAATTGACTACAGCTATTGCTGTATCCACGCAATCAGCAAATGTATAGTGCCTAATAACAGCTTTTAACCATGGTATATTGGCCAAATATACCACACCCTGTTTTGCCTTATTGTTTGAATATTTTATATTATTCAAAACATTTCTAGGATGACCCCACTAGTCTTCATATAAAATGTTAAGCTGCAGGATGACACACTTCAGTGAAATTATGCTTAAAAAAGATTATTTGTACAGCCTTTTACAAAATGTGTGTATTTATTTATTGCTTTTCTCGATTTTTTAAATTTCATTTCAAAATAACAAATATGCTTTTGTCTTCAGAACCACATCAGCGGGCCCCATTTGAGGTGAAGGAAAATCTGAGTTTTTTTGCACCAGTTGCCCTTTATTTAATCTACACTGGTGAGCATGTAAAGGTCATGAAGTTCACAAATCAAATGAAAACTTGTGTTGAAATTTACCCTTTATTTATTGACATTTCAAGTTGCTTTAAGTAGTTATATATGTCAGTTAGATTACATAGATACCTCAAATTCATTCAAATAATTTTAGTAGCCTTTACAGCAATAGCTAGCTAGCTAACATTAGATAGGTAGCTAGTGTTAGCTAGCAAAGTTTAATAGCTAGCTAGTGTTAGCTAGTTATTGCTGTAGTCACTGAAGTGATTTGAAATAACAATGGCCGAAGTTGTGTAATCTAACTCCACCCATTGTCTTGGTTAAGGTAGCAAGATAGTAGCTTTAGGCTGCTGAACTTTGTTAACAGACCTGTTAATTTTATTTGGGTTGTAAACGTCAAGGTTAAAACAAACATGCAGTATCTCCGACTAGCAAGAACCATTCATCTGCGAGAAACCATTCACAGCACTGTATAATGTTCATTGTAATCACAATGCTGTATTTTCTGAAGCTTAATGTCCTAAGCTAAAAAACACTTTTTTGTATACTTTTGGATAAGTGTATTATTTTGGAACCATGCATGTTGTACTTTAGTACACTAAAAACTATTAAAATAGTATTTTAGTACTATCTAAATAGTAATATGTATACTTCAGCTTGTTAAAATGGACCCACTTGTTTCATACTTCAGCATACAAAAAATACATCATTGGAAATAATTTTATTTCCACTTAACATTACACATTTATTTCTAATATATTCAAAATAAAGGAAATTAATTCAGAGTATATTTCAAGTGTACTAAAATGCCATATCCAATAAAGCATACAATTAAGTGGTCCTGGGAATGAAAACCACTGTCCTGGCATTACAATAAAATGTTATGAATACCTTTTGAATCCTCAAATGAACACAATTTATAAAAGCTTCTAAAAAGCACTCTTCAATTTAAAGTTGGATTTAGGTAATGCTATAGGAAATAATTTCTTAATAATAATAATTTATTGTATATCCTTAGTAGAATAGGTTTAATACAATTTAAACCCCGTAAAATAGCATGATAGTTTCAAGCAAAACACAAGTCAATGTGTTTTCCAACATTCTGAAGCTTACTTTGCCATTATGGTTGCGGCTAAGGTAAACAATGTGTCATGTGTCATTGTTGACACAAACCTGTCTTCATCCAGAAAAAAAATCTTCTGATAGCTGTAAATTTTTCACAGATTTTCCACCCATCAAATCCACTCAAGAAAGTAATAGGGCTGATCTCAGCTTACCAACAACACATTAGGTATAAATGCTGTACAATGTGTAAAATCTTAGGACCTATTATCTAAACCAATGGCTGTTGGAATGTATAGTTGTATTAGATCTGGCCCCAGATTGAACTCTGTGCTGACCACGCTTCAACACAGCTTCAATCAGAAAATTACCTCTACCTGCCTGCCCTGCTTTCATTCTCACCATAGATTGATCTGATTTGTCGATATTAGTAGTATCTAGGTATTTGGTTCAATGATTCACTCTCTAGTCCCATATCAACCACCACACGTCTAAAATCAAATCCAGAATTGCTTTCTTATTTCACAACAAAGCATCCTTGACCGACACTCCAAAACATGATGTAAAAATGGCCATCCTGCCAGTCCCAGACTTTCGTGATATAATTTACAGGCTTGCCACTAATATTTACCTCAGTAAATGTGATGTTGTTTACCACAACACTACCCACTTTGTCACCATTACAACACTCAGCACTGTGATGTTCACACACTGGTAAACTGTGGCTCACTGCATACACAACACCAGACTAACTGATACAAGCTTATCTACAAGTCCATCTTAGGCAAATCCTGGCTTTACCTCAGCTCGTTCTTCATTATCCACCTACCCAATAGAACAACACTGTGCTCTGGTGGAAACATCACACTGGAGGATCCTAAACACATCCTTTGTCCATCATTCTTATTAGTTCTCTGCTGCCAGTGACTGTAATAAATTGCAAAAGAGTCTCAAACATGACACTTTCATTACCCCCTTTTTGTTCAAAATCAAACTGTTTGACCTACAATCTGATCACTGAACCTGCTAAGGATTTTACCCAAAAATGAAATAATAAATGTACAACATTCCATAAATAGTATTTATGTTCCTAATTTTCCTAAATGCAACTTCAAATCGCTTTTGTGGACTGCGACAGCACAAATGATGAAATCAAGCATATGATGTGATATGACTGAACATATCCTATATAAAGCAAAGATTATCAAGTACATTATTGTATGTAATTAAGGTAAATATAACTGAAGTGTTCTTCATCAGTTCAAAAGAGGGACAAGAAGTGACTTCTAGGGACCTGTGTGTATGCACAAGCAGGCTAATGAGACGAGGCATTAAATATTCTGCAAAAGCATGCATGATTATATCACAAAACAGTTGAAACAAAGTTTCATGTCAAACTGAATGTCCATTATAGCCCTGCCCTACCATACAGACATCAGGCATCTGACATGGCATTCAGCCATCAATCCTTGAGGAAATTAATCATTTGAAACCAGTCTAATGCATCCAATGGCAGCATCCAAGTCTAATGCATCCTATGGCAGCATCCAAGTCCAATGCATCCAATAGCAGCATCCAAGTCTAATGCATCCAATGGCAGCATCCAAATCTAATACATCCAATGGCAGCATCCAAGTGTAATGCATCCAATGACAGCATCCAAGTCTAATGCATCCAATGGCAGCATCCAAGTCTAATGCATCCAATGGCAGCATCCAAGTCTAATGCATCCAATGACAGCATCCAAGTCTACTGCATCCAATGGCAGCATCCAAGTCTAATGCATCCAATGACAGCATCCAAGTCTAATGCATCCAATGGCAGCATCCAAGTTTGATAAACACCATGGATTCATTCTCATTATCTGCTCGTAAACAAATATTTTGAGTAAAAGTAAATGTGTGAAAGTGATTTGTAGTTATTGTATTTTCCAGAGCATCCTGTCTCATTATAGTAATCAATTATAAAGAAAAATATGTTGTTGGCAAACAGTTAATGTCGACCAAAATAGCCCTCGTTTGATGTTCTCTGGCTAGAATGGCAGTTGCATTACGTGCTGTGAGCTGACAGAATATAAGAAGAGAAAACAGTAAGAAAGAGAAAAAACAGACAAAGTGGGAAAAAAGGGGAATAGAATGGCTGCTGTTTCAGACTAGTGTTTGATATATCTGTTTGAGTAGACGGGAGCCGAAAAGCAGGGATGCTATAGCACAGGATGGATCGCTCCAATTAAAAATGGCTTTCTCACAGGGAAAGGGGCGCACTTTGCCTCAGTGAATTATGCATAACGCCCGAGGACGGCAGAAGGGCTCGAGGGAGGTGGCAACGAAAATGGCGGTGGGGGCAGTGATAGTGGCTAGATTGATGAGCGATCGCTACTCACGACAGAAATAGTGTTGACAAGCCACGATGACTGATCTCACTGAGTGAGGGGAGGGTTTGACAAATGTCTTGGCTCTGTTGCTGTAAGCCGCCAAGTGACAGAGATGCGGGTCAGGGTTAAAGCTCTGTGAAAACACATCCTTGGCATGGCTAGGAAGGCTAGAATGTTTGGATGTGCCATCTTAATAGGAAGCTAAGCATGAATCCAGAAGTAATGAGCTTTTGTTAACTATCAACAGCAGAACTGCAGACTTGTTCCCTAGGAAGGCTAATTATTGTTTAAAAGAAGAGCAGTGAACATTGTGACTTTCATTTGAACCCTATTGAATCCCACCCATTGGAGTTTTACTTCCAAACACACATTGATCTTTGGCATTGAAGTTAAAACGGCTTGTCAAAAACAACTTTGCGCATCTGAGAAAGTGCTGAATTATTCATTGTAAGAGCCTACAGATATCTTGGCCACAGGCGTCGACTTTTCTCCTCATCAAAATCTTTGGTAAAATGTCCTAGTCTCATGATTCAACACTAAGTGCACAGTTAGAGGATACTCATCTCTCCATGAGTTCAGAAGCACACGTGCACAATTACTTTTGTAGTGATATTAATAAATAAAAAAACGGTAGACATTTTGTACTGCAATCAGATGCGGGCTGCAGCTCAATGATGAAAACAAGTGGTCTGCTCGGGCTGGCGGCATAGATGTTTTAAAACATGATTAATCACAATGCGAAATGTTCCATGTAAAAGCACACAGAGGGGACAGCCTCTGCCCAAACCAATGAAAAGCCCATGTTGACAATTTTCATTGCCACGTTCCTCCATTCCAAATAACATCTGATGATTAGATTTGCCATATACCGGCCCATCATTCTCACCCGTCCTCCTCTTCCAAAGTCAAGGTGACTGTGCACTCCCTGTTTACCTCCCTCCCTAATATTACGTATTCAAATCAGATATAATGAAATTATGAAAAAAAAAATCTCCTGATTTATGGGAGAGGTGTCAAGAATCATGGTTCTGAATATTACCCAGATAAACCCTAATCTCTGGTGGTGTGTGGCGCGTGCCTGGGAGCATGGGCCCACAGATTAAAACACATGATTAAAAATGTAGACTGCTTCAGACTGCTTTAGGGACTCTTCAGTACTGCCTCAGAGAAGAGTTCACTAGACCAGCTAATGGAACAATGTATTGAAGTGTAGAAAATAGTAAAAACAGTAACAATCTATGTCTTCTGACACGGTATGTGTGAAATTGCTTATTACATTGTAATTTCATAGGCAATTAGATTAGATTCAACTTTATTGTCATTGAACAAGTACAAGTAGAGTACAACAAATGACTTTTTATACGTTTTAGACAGTAGCAGAGATCCTTGTCAACATTGAAATGCCCATAAATAATATTATGTTAAACAATATTGGAAAATATTCAAAATATAAACATTAATAACATAAAACAAACATTGTTTTAAATCAAAAAATGTTTAATATAACAAAACAAGCATTAAAGACTAATTTAACACATTTTTGCTTTGTGAAGAAGGGACAAAGGGACCACCATCACTAATAAGCAAACTTTAAAACATTGTTTCTTAATTTTCGCATTCATACACAAATGTCATTGAAATCCCTAATAACATGGTCTTTTGTGGTATGGATTTAGAAAAGAATCACTCAGTAACCATAGCAATTCTGAGTCCCTTCAGATTGACTATAATGAAAGGACCCTGAAGGTGCCAGTGCTGTGACGCCCCCAGTCTCAGAGGTCCACCCAATCTAGACCCATTTAGAAAGGGAAGTCATATAGCCAGGTACGGTGATAACAGTGCTTAGGGCCCCAGGTGCTTCTTTTGGCTGGATAAATCACACAACATTGGGCTGTTCGGGTTTCAGTGACCCCCGTATGATCCTGATGAAATAGCTTCTTCCTCTACTTTTGCATCACATCTGTGATTCACACCAACCTTATTTGTTCGGTAATCAGTGTTTGGGGGATAGGCAAGGCCATGGTGTATTCAGCCTCAGTTCATATGAAGGTGTCGAGTTTCTGGAGATAAAGGCTACTTCATCAATATTACCGGATGATTTATCCATCATCAAGATGTATTTGATTCAAATTGTTTTTTCCTAGCAAACCAGGAGGTCAAGGAAAGGAATTCTTTATCTACTCCTTTTGTCAGAATGTCAGAAAAGCAATCACAGTGTAATAGGCTATTTGTGATTTAACAATGTGAGACACAAAATAATCATTTTGTATTAAACCGAGATTTTTCATGAAAAAATTTCCTCACAGAACTACTGAATGATTGTTGAGGCACACGTGCCAAACAGGGCTTATAATTGTCATGTTTCTTTCAAGTACATGTGTGCAGGTGTGAAATGTACATTTATTCTTTAAATTTCCTATCTCCCCTTGAAAGTCAAAGCCAGAAAACAGACATATTATTTGCAAAGACCCTGGAGAAATTACAGTTTGGAGATGCTCTTTCCACCTTGTTAGCTTAGGGATTTCAACTAGAATATCTTGGTTACTAAATCAACACTCCAACGGCTTAGCTACCTGTTACCCCATAATGTCATGTCCAGTAAACAATTGACTTAATTATAATCCTTCATGGGTAAATATCAATTCTGAATCCTAGTCATACACCTTTTTGGTAAGGTACACAACCCACTCAAACCTGATGAGCTGGAAGCTATTTAGTAATTCTCATTGCAAATAAAACACCTTGGATCCACATGAACTGGACTGAAGGATTTAAAACATGGAAGAGAATTACAAGACATTCAGCAGCAAAGAAAAAAGAGCCTATTATCCCAATTGACGAACATACAGGCAGCACAGAGATTACAGACATTTATCAAGCTTAATCGCATTCAGAAATGAGATAAAGGTGCGTAATCCTAGTGCTAGGTGAGACTACCAGATATTTCCTTAATCAATAGACTTTGTCAACAACTTCCCTCTACACTGGTGAAAAGGATATTGAGAATCAATGTACACAAACTATTTTTACAGAGTGTCCAGCAGAATGTGTCATTTGCGGTCTTTTTACCAGAGATAGGGTGCCCTAACAAGACAGACGTCAATAAAGACATGTATAAATATCAAACAGTTTGTGAAATAAATGCACAGTATAAGACAAACACACTGGTCATCGCCATTTTCTGCTCAGACACATATATGATATAGATAGTCGAATTCATCCGTAGTCGTCAGTGGCGGTTGTCTTGTCATATGGACATTCGCTATGACAAAATATTTTGAAACTCAAAAGCAACTCTGTTCGAATCAAAAGGTACATGTAAGCACAGTACACGGTGGGAAAAGGGAACATGAAGGTAAAAAAAAAATTCCCCAAACAATAAAATCAACTTAAAATAAATACTTTTTTTCCCCAATCTTTTGGATGAGAAATAGGCCAAGCAGTAAATAAATAAAAAAAAAAAAATGTTTTATGGAATACTTTTGTAGAACCTGCCTTTATACACAATAAGACTAAAGGCACTTTCATTGTAATATGAAATAATTTTCAATTATTTTTTCAGGAAAGCAACATAGGTCCTACAACTCCATATGCAAAATTGATCTTAAAACAATTGCATACCTTAACTTTTCCCTCACGGAATTTAGTGCCTTGGACTTGTATGTATTAAGTGAAATATGCAAATAAGTTAAGATTAATCTCTGTGTCGGTAATCCTCATAGTTGATCCCTTCCAGAGTACAGGGTCCAATTTGCATATCATATTTTACATCTAAAGTTTCAGATGGAAAGCTTACGAATATAGGAGAAGCAGGTCGTCTGCTATATTAAGGAATGAACGTGACTTGTCAATTGCAATCAACTCTGCCCTGAATTTTGTCACTATTCCATGGAGTACCATTAATAATATGATATATTTTTATATAGGCACAATAATTTCACGACGGGACTTTATGTTTGTCTAAGAATGTTGTGAGAGAAAGACAGAAGAGCAGAGAGAAATATGTACATAGCCAATAAAATCATATTTGAAATTTCTTCATCCTTTTGAGACATTTGTTTGTATAATGTTTGCTTAGAATATCTCCTGACAGATGCTTATTGGATACATTTTGGTACAACAATGGCAGAGCTTTTCGCAGTAAGTACAGCCCCTATAGATAGTGGTACATGCAAGCTAAAAATTGAGTAAGTACTAGGAAGTTGTGGTAAAGGATGGTGGTGGGGAATATATGCCACCAACTTGGACCCCAGTGCTTGTGAGGTTGAATCATGAGAGATGCGTCTTATATATATACTGTATATATACAGGTAGGTCCGGAAATACAGCTCCGGAAAAAATTAAGAGACCACAGCACCTTTTTCTTTCCTTTCCAAAAACGTTGAAAAGGAAATTTTTGAGTAAGGAACAGAAGTGTTCAATTTGCAGTGGTCTCTAAATTTTAACCCTTCTGTTCCTCACTCAAAACCTTCCTTTTTGACTCTTTTGGAAAGGAAAGAAAAAGGTGCAGTGGTCTCTTATTGTTTTACGGAGCTGTATATATATTTTAGGGGTGTAAAGGTACTGTACCCAAATGTCAGAGTTCAATGTTATTGTTAGCCTTGATAATGTTAGTTCAGGTTTCCTGGTTGCAAGGGAAAGTCCTCTTTCGCCTCTTTGCAGTTTATGTAGTGTATATGCTGTAGTAGACAAGGAAGGAATTGGCAGTTTATCATCCTGGTCTCTAGCTGCCATTATAGTTTCTTACAGTAAGCGAACTCCGCTCCTGTACTTATGCTATATATATCATCCAGGTAAAATGCGAGCTCGCATAATAAACTGAGGAGGAATGCCCGCCTTGCAGAAGGCAATTGGCTGGGAACGGGATTGTTGGAACAGAAATGTCTGGAAAGTAGTGGCAGGCTCCAACAAGAAAAGGAACCAGGCAAGCCTAGTTTTAGATAATTGTTGTTGCTCTCACTGGATTCAAACCTGGGTCTCCCATGAGAGAGGCTGGGTCTTTAACCACTACACCACAAACCTATATGTATGCTGAATGTCGGCATAGCATCTCGACATTAGATAATTTTGTCGTGCATTAACATCATGCCAAGTTTGAATATTTCGCTAGACACCATTAACCGCCAGACACCTCAACCACAAATAGCATCTATGAATTGTATGGCTTTTGATACTGGCTCTTTTACAGCTTATTAGCCAGAAATAGGCTTACTAGTATCTAACTTACTACTTGGAATAGTCATAAGAATTGAACAATTGCTAGCGAGAGTGAAGATGAACTTTACACTGCCAAAGCTATTTCATTTCATGGCACAACAACACTCGTTTTTCTTTCATTTGTGAATGACATTGATAGAACAACTATCAATATGGGATAATATACAATACATCACAACCCCTTGCGCAGTAAAAGAGGAGGGGTTTCCACGATTCTCTCGTCTTTTCACTTGATGAAAAAGTCAGTTATCGTCACCCAAAAAGCATGCACAGATGCGTTCCTTGAAAAACCACCAGAAATATTCGGAAATTAACCATAAACAGTTTCATTTTAGGCTTATTATAACATAGCTACTGAAGGTTGTAGCCAGCAAAGTTTTTGTCTATCCTGAACAAATCCTAATGCATAATTTGTTTTGACAAAGACAAGGCTCGAACATGGGTATTCTTGCTTGGCAGGCCGCATCTCTAACTACTACTATTCAATTTTACAAGGGGTAGACAGTCACTCAGTAAGAGACATTCGCTCTTCTTGGCCGGCTCTGCTTACGCGATCCGGCAAAAGTTATAAATTGAATTCACTGGCACTGAACTGTCTGTGTTGCTAAACAACTCTTAGAAGGCCTCATCAGCTTACACAACATGTTCATAGGGTACAAAACTTGAGTTTTTTACTGAACAAATCGTACCTAGTGGATCTTTAAATGGAAAGCTGTAATTTTCCCAAATGGGATACCTCAAGGATACGGGAGTGTCCTCAAGATCTGGCTTGATGTTTGTGTTCGCCATATTTTTTTATGAGGCTGCAGTACACGTTGTAGGCTATTTCAGTTGCTAAGTTTCAGCTCCAGGATCCGTCTCCGCGGGGAAACTCTGAGTATAGAATGTTAGTCTCGTGCACAAAAAGTAATGTGTGTGGTGAAAACTTGACTATATTAATTTGGATCACAACGCGTACTGATCCGAACATCCTGTACCGAACAGTACGGATACGTGTACCATTACACCCCTAAAATATATATATATATATATACACACACCAAACAGCCATAACATTATGACCACCTGCCTAATATTGTGTAGGTCCCCCTTTTGCCGCCAAAACAGCCCTGACCCGTCGAGGCATGGACTCCACTAGGCCTCTGAAGGTGTGCTGTGGTATCTGCCACCAAGACGTTAGCAGCAGATCCTTTAAGTCCTGTAAGTTGCGAGGTGGGGCCTCCATGGATCGGACTTGTTTGTCCAGCATGTCCAACACATGATCGAATGGATTGAGATCTGTGGAATTTGGAGGCCAAGTCAACACCTTGAATTCGTTGTTGAGTTCCTCAAACCATTCCTGAACCATTTTTGGTTTGTGGCTGTGCGCATTATCCTGCTGAAAGAGACCAATGCCATCAGGGAATACCTTTGCCTTGAAAGGGTGCACATGGTCTGCAACAATACTTACTTTGAAATGTAGGTGGTATGTGTCAAAGTAACATCCACATGAATCCACATGAATGGCAGGACCCAAGGTTTCCCAGCAGAACATTGCCGAAAGCATCACACTGCCTCCTTCCCATAGTGCATTGTGGTGCCATTTGTTCTGCAGGTATGCGACATACACGCCCCCGGCCATCCACGTGATGTAAAAGAAAACGTGATTCATCAGACCAGGCCACCTTCTTCCATTGCTCCCTGGTCCAGTTCTGATGCTCACGTGCCCATTGTAAGCACTTTCGGCAGTACAGGGGTCAGCATGGGCACCCTAACTGGTCTGCGGCTACGCAGCCCCATACGCAACAAGCCTTCGCTCCCCACGTGCAGCAATGAGCCTTGGCCGCCTATGACCCTGTTGCTGGTTCACTGCTTTTCCTTCCTTGGACCACTTTTGATAGGTACTGAACACAGCAGACCGGGAACATCCCACAAGGGCTGCAGTTTTGGAGATGCTCTGACCCAGTTGTCTAGCCATCACAATTTGGTCCTTGTCAAAGTCGCTCAGATCCTTACACTTGCCCATTTTTCCTGCTTCTAACATATCAACTTTGAGGACAGAATGTTCACTTGCTGCCTAATGTATCCCAACCACTGACAGGTGCATTGATAACGAGATTATCAGTGTTATTCACTTCACTTGTAAGTGGTCATAATGTTATAGCTGATCGGTGTATACATAATCAAGCATATATATACACACACGTATATGTATGTGTGTGTATATATGTCATCAGTATAAATATTTTACCGTATCCCTAACCTTAAACACACTGGAAGCATTATCAAATCTTAACCATGAAAAGACTTCATTCCCAAGTTAGTCAAAAGACGTCTTTTCCAGGTCATTGAAGACTGAGTTTTATTTTGTTTAGAAATTGAAATTGAATTGAATTGAAAGAGGGAGAGTTTGAATGGGGGTATGCTGCTGTCAGAAGTCCCTCCATGACAATCACAACCTGAAAATGGGTCTTGGTAAACACAGTGGCAGTAAATGTTACCATGACACGTTCCACTTAAGGCTAGGCCTATTTGCATTATTATTAAAGGGTTTATTAATTATAAAATTCTTTATTAATGTCCTAGGTGCTTACAATCCCGCTTCTCACAGTTGCTATGACTGGTTGCCTTGAACACAACTTCATTTACACAAGCTAAGAAAAACAACATTTACATCATACAAACCATTATGCTATTCATTTATTATTTTATATCCCTTAAATATAAAAAATGACAAGGCTACAAAGACCTGGGATATGTCTTTTCAATAAACTGGGAAAAAACATATTTTCAATGACATGAGAAAGACATTTTTCCTCACAATCAACACTGAATGTTGATTCGACAACAAACACAATGTCAATTTAACGACATGTTGACAGTGGGTTGGGCCACTAGCCACATGACAGAGAAGTAAAATTATAAAAATGAATAACCAGCTTTAGTGCTGTGATTGTTTGGAACTGACCTAAATGATTGCAATGGAAGGATTATAAGCCTGAAATATGCACAGAATGTTATTGCAGCTTAAGGATTTAGCTTGCATTGTTTTAACGCAATAGAACAGCATGCATATCCCATTATCAAGCAATGATATGTGATGTGCCAGTGTGATGGTTGTATTTCATAAGAGACTTCTGTAGCAGTCCAATTACAAGCAAAAACAAATACTATTTATTTTTTATAAATAATTAGGGCTGTGAGTGTTTGCAATAGCAGAGCCAGTGAATAAGTTAGAAAATACATCTGCTTACCGGTTTAACATCATAAGCAAAGAGCACATATTTCAAGTCTGGGGAAACAGCATACTTTGCAACATTGAAATTGACCTAAAAGACGAAAGAGAGACAGAGATTGAGAACACTATTTAGCGGATATGTCAGTTTGCGAAAATGTCACCTTGAGTGACACGTGTCTATGGGTGTTTGTCAATGTCCTTATGTGCATGCATTTTCAAATGGTATGGGGTTTGCACTTACAAACGTTGTGTTTGTCAATACGATATCCGTCTCATTGGTGAGGATGTTAAACTTGATGACATGGCCATCGCGATTCCGGTAGATTACTTCTGAGTCTGTGAAAAGAGAAAAATATTTTTTTTTATTGCAACTGTATCTCTTTCATTTTTCTAATAAGAAATAAACTTCATGAGGTTTTGTGCTCTTTGTTGCCATTTTGTAAAGCAAGGCCTCCTGTCAAAAGAAGAGCGGCACTGAAAAGCATTCACTGCTGACATTTTGACAATGTAAGTTTCTATTAAATCCCATGTCCTTGTTTTCTTCAGCATTCATGTAGAAAAAGACTAGTGCCTTGTCACATTCTGTTCCCTGGATAATCAAGCAACAATAGCAACATGAAGGTACTGACACCTGTTATACACATTTGTTGTATCACTGCACTGTGAATAACAAGCCAAATAACACTTTCATGGTGAACTGAAACTGAAAACAAACAAACAAAAATCACCTTGAGTTTTCATTTTCTAAAAAAACGTGTATGTTTCCTATTGATGGGAAAGACTATGTGTGCATAAGTGATAAACATTTTTATTTTATTTTTTTTGCCGTGTGATCTCAAAAGCAGACATGCCCTTGAATGGCATCCAGCAAAGGAATGGCAGGTCACCCATACACACATAAACTGAGCAAAGTATATTATTTTTATAGTCACCAAATCAATGTCAGGTGAAAGGAAATGCTTGTGTCTTGGCTTCTAAACAATGCAGTCAGCTAAATAAAGTAAATCATTTATAAAATAAGAGAAAGCGTACAACTAATTAGCTTGTTACTATAATCCAAAATGTAAAAAATAGTGTTAAAATATATATGCACCACAGCCGAATGGACTAAATGTATCAGGTAAATGTATGTGTCTACACAGGTGTAAAGCAGTGCAAGTATAAGTGACTGTGTGTCCATAAATGTTCTTAATTGTTTTTTTTTATTTTATTGTGCACAAGGCCTCCAAGAGTACAAGACAAATCGGCTGTAAGTTTAACAGTGTTGTTCTGGGCATAAAAGCTTTTTTCTGTCTCTCTGTTATGAGGCCTCCGAAACATCTGATAGATGATAGCAGCGCCAACCACCCATGGCAGAGGCCATGATGACCTTTGTGGCCTTTCTACAGCACTGTGTGGAGTAAATGTCCTGGAGGGCAGGCAGTGTGCCCAAGTGGAGAATCACAAAACCAAAGGTGGGGCAGTTGGCAAACCAGGCAGAGAGGCAGCCTGAGTGTATGTTCTTTATTGAGCATCTAGAAGTTTCTGAGTGTCCTCTGGGACAAATACCGCTACCAATACCAACTTCGTCAATGGTTAAGAGGAGCAACCCTGGCTCATTTTGAAATCCTGCAGTGGAAGAGTGTCTCAAATACATTCCTCTCATCAGTGTCTCACTTGTCTGTCAATGATTGTTTTCATTCTCTGTCGCCCTGCTGTGCCGTAGTTGCTATGGATTGATTGATGGGTGACGGGGGCCCTTCCGGACCAATTCCACCTTGAATATTAGTACCTGTCATACGTTCTGAGAGTCTATCACAGACATACAGTAAATGTCATCAGCTAAGATATGTAATAGAATGCCACGATATGACAATACTTGCGTTTATCACTTTAAAACCCTGTCCAATTGAATCCATAAAAAATACTGTGTATACTGTGTGTAAAAATGCTGTGTATACTGTGTGTAAAAATACTGTGTATACTGAGTGTAAAAATACGGTGTATACTGTGTGTAAAAATACTGTGTGTCTGCGTGGGCACAAGTGTGCATGCGTCTGTTTCTGCGTGAGAGTAATGGTCAGGCCACTGTTGTGAAGTCATTTAGTGTCAAGGTGAGTAATGAAGTACCTTTGGAAATAAACAGATCCATCCATGCCAAAAATGTTAGACCACAGATGCGAGCCATGAGTTTGGATGGCACAACGGACCCTCTGCTACACACCTGGCTTTCTAAAGAACTGTACTTCTTTTAGCTCTGACCTGGCCAACAGAAAAATAAAGAAAGAGCAACCATGCACAATCTGAATGTTATCATCCAACCATAGCTGCTATGGTCACCTTGGCCACAGCATCCGCCACAGATTTAAACATACACTCTCTTTGAAATCTAAAACGTTAGCTCTGAGCGTATGACTCAGCAATATTTGGGTACACTCATAACGTGTGGTGTAGCGCTAACTTTTTGACTTTATGGCAACTAAGTTACTGTAGGTGCTTCGGGGAACTTTAAGATCTGTTCTAACTTTCTATTTGGAGTTTAATTGAGATAAGGGTGGAAGGATAATTAATATTTAGACCAGATAAAAGGGACTTGCTCTTATGATCTTTAAAACATCGTCAGCCACCGATATGCATCTCTCCACACTGTGCTTGTCTCCCTGAATAATGGAAAATTCCACGCTGAAAAGTACAAGCTAAGAACTCTAATGTATAAATAATGTTCTACGTCTGTAACACATTGAATAATGAATATCTCTGGCCCTTTTACCAGTCTGAATATCCCTAGCTTAGGGTCAGCCTGCCCTTCCACACGCATCCGGACTTCCTCAAGCTCTATCATCATCTCCCTCCAGCAGCCTCCTATAAACTAGCCTCAAAACCATGAGGGACACAACACTTCCAGTAGGGCTTCACCAGGCTGGTGGAAAACACATACAGATCCTGGGGAATCCGTTTTCTAAAAAGCAATTCATTCCAACATAAAACTATTCCTGTTTCCGTTGACACAGACATCAGTTGAATACTCAGTTCAATTCTACAATTTTGCATTGTACACAACCAAATTAATGTCCATACAGGTAATTGTCTTTCCGGGGCTATGGTTTTCACAGTTTGGCTCTGTGACGCACACATGCACTGAACGCATCAGGGGCTTTTCTAGCATGTAAAGACACTATTGTCTTAGCCAAAACCCGTTGGTGGGTCTGGTAGCATCCCCAAGACAAAAACTAAATATAAATAAAATTTACTATATGTAGGTAATTTGCACTGTATACCTGCCGCAGCAGATAAAGCCACAGCTGTTACATCAGCTTTGGGTTTCACTTTGCTTAGGTCAGCTAAATAATCATATCTCTTACCAGTGCTTCACTGGCCTGCTGTTCTCACACGTCCACATCTTGTGTAAAATAGTCATTAGTTTAAAAGTCATATACATTAATGTGAAGAAGTATGTGCACACCCTGAAAAGCAGCCTTTAATTTGACATATTTTGACATTTGGATATGTAACATCAACAGAAGTGACAGATAAAGGTAACCTAATTTAACAAATGACACTGAAAGATTGTACTTTGCAATCATTCATTCATGAAAACAACATCTGCAAAACAAATGCAATTTCATAGTGTAAAAGTAGGGGAAAGTAGGTTCACACTGGGCTGGAGCTTAGTTTTCACTTCCATGGGTGCAAGGTATCGCCCCCCACCCCCCCCCCAACACCTAATCTTAATATCACTACCTGATGACCCACATCAAACAGGTAGGCAAAGAATATTGCTTTCTAATATAATTTGCCAATTATCTCTAGAAGTTGTATCTATACTGAACAAAAACATAAACACAACATCTGATCTTGAACCCGTGTTTCATGAGCAGATATAAGATTCCAGAGAGTTCCACAAGCACAAAAATATTATTTCTGTCAAATGTTGCACACGCATTTGTTTACATCCCTGTAAGTGAGCATTTCTGCTTTGCCAAGATAATCCATCCTGTTGACAGGTATTGCAGAAATCATGGCATATTGCATTTCTATATTTATTCATTGTAACATAATAACCAGAAACTTACATTAGGCTACAGACATTTGTATTTCGCACCAGCAGTTACAAGGCCGCATTCCTAGCTGCTGTCGGACCTGAATAATAACTGTCTTTCCTACCTTTCTCACTTCACAATGCACACATGCTGCTGCTGTCATTGTCACTGTTAGTAGACTTACTAACGTTAGCTCAAACTTCTCGTGCTGCTGCTAAACAAATACTTTACTAAATCATTTTTTAAGGGATGATAATGGCAGTCTTTATAATTGTTTTGCATTTCTTTTCACATTGGCGCACCAGATATTTCTGTTACCTGATTATGTTACCGTAGTTCAGCTAGTTATAAACAGTTTTGATTTTAGACAAGATCTGACATTACGCCTGTGACAGACGTCCATGTTGGCTTCTTATTGGCTGCTGTGCATGCCATGCATCCATTGATGCTCCACCATCTGTGTACACCCCCAGCTTCAATAGCTGATCTTGCCAATCTTTTTTGCTTAAATAACTTATAATAAAATGTAGCCATTTCTTATACTTAGAAAATGTAGCCATATAATAAAATGTAGCCATTTCTTATACTTATATTATTCTTACATTTCTTATATTTCTTATTTCTTACTTTTCTTATAACATTTCTTATCACGACTGAAAGGCATTTTTGTCCACTCAATTTTTTTTCACTGTAATGCTGTCATGTTTGAGGGCTTTCTCGAATGTACAGCCTGCTTAAAGTCCTCCCTTATCACCAGAGAACTTTTCATTACTGACCTCTCATGTAGGCCAAGTTTATGTAGTCTATGAGCAGTCCTACGAGCAGCTTCCAGTCAGCTCTTGGCCTGATTTTGGTGGGACAACATGTCATACGTAGATTGCCAGTTGTCTGGAGTTTTCTCCATTTGTAGATGATTCGTGGGACAGTGGAATGGTGTACTATGAATTGCATAGAACAGTACTTGGTCTCTCCACAGGGGGGTACTTGAAAATACTCATGACACCATAGGTTTACTAGTGAAATTAACGTGAGGGGGTACTTCAGGGGTACTCCAAGCAGAGCAATACTTGTACAGTAACTGAAAAAGAATGGGAACCACTGGCTTAAAACATGGCTTTGTAAGACCTCCCAGACACATGCGTATCAATTATCTTTATTCTGAGGGCGTCCTCTTTTGATGTTGGCATGATGTGTTACCACACACCCGACAAAGTTTCTAATCCTTATGGAAGACTGGATCCTCTTAAGTTACTCGCTAAGGAGTTTCAAATCATTTGCACTTGATTTGTTGCACATGATTCTAATTTGTGTACTAACTTGTTCCACATAAAGAAATTGCATTTCTGTTTATTTTAATTGCATAAATGGTTTCAAAGTAACATTTTTTGGTGTGATTTCTTTAACAATGAATGTGGTTGGAATTTAGCATAGATATCCATTGTCCAATTACGTTAAAAATACCTTCCAGGGGGTCTACTTGCTTTTTCACATGATTGTATACTGATACATTCTTTCTGGCACTTCCCTTTTAAAAGGTTAATGTTGGTTTATGTCATTTACTAATGATGTAGGTACATGGAGTAGGGGGGACCAGGGAACAAAGTAAACAAAGTTACATTTTCTGATTTAACACGGATATTTGGATGAAAATAAACTAAACTACAACAGAAATGCTTATTTGATAATTAAGGCATGTCATCTTGACAAATACATATTACAAATACTGTATGTATTTTGTTGTATGTATATGTCAAGATACTGTATGTATTTTATATACAGTGGATATAAAACGTCTACACAGCCCTGTTAAAATGCCAGGTTCTTGTGATGTAAAAGAATGAGACAAAGATAAATCATGTCAGAACTTTTTCCACCTTTAATGTGACCTATAACGTGAACAATTCAATTGAAAAACAAACTGAAATTTTTGAGGGGAAAAAATAAAAAACTCACAATAACCTGGTTGCATAAGTGTGCACACCCTTAAACTAATACTTTGTTGAAGCACCTTTTAATTTTATTACAGTACTCAGTCTTTTTGGGTAGGAGTCTATAAGCATGGCACATCTTGACGTGGCAATATTTGCCCACTCTTCTTTGCAAAAGCGCTCCAAATCTGTCAGATTACGAGGACATCTCCTGTGCACAGCCCTCTTCAGATCACCCCACAGATTCAGGTCTGATCTCTGGCTGTGCCATTCCAAAACATTAATCTTCTTATGGTGAAGCCATGCTTTTGTGGATTTGGAGGTGTGCTTTGGGTCGTTGACGTGCTGAAAGGTGAACTTCCACTTCATCTTCAGCTTTCTAACGGACGCCTGAAGGTTTTGTGCCAAAATTGCCTGGTATTTGGAACTGTTCATAATTCCCTCCACGCTGACTAAGGCTCCGGTTCCAGCTGAAGAAAAACAGCCCCAAAGCATGATACTGCCTCCACCATGTTTCACTGTGGGTATGGTGTGCTTTGGGTGATGTGCAGTGTTGTTTTTGTGCCAAATATACCTTTTGGAATTATGGCCAAAAAGTTCAACCTTGGTTTTCCCACGTGATTTTGGGGGACTTGATGTTTGTTTTTGTAAATTTCAGCCGGGCTTGGATGTTTTTCTTTGGAATTGGGCTTGGATGTTTTTCTAAGAAAAGGCTTCCATCTTGCCACCCTACCCCATAGCCCATTCATATGAAGAATACAGGAGATTGTTGTCACATGTAGCACGCAGCCAGTACTTGCCAGAAATTCCTGCAGTTCCTTTAATGTTGCTGTAGGCCTCTTGGAAGCCTCCCTGACCAGTTTTCTTCTCATCTTTTCATCAATTTTGGAGGGACGTCCAGTTCTTGGTAATGTCTCTGTTGTGCCATATTTTCTCCACTTGATGATGACTGTCTTCACTGTGTTCCATGCTATATCTAATGCTTTGGAAATTCTTTTTGTACCCTTCTCCTGACTGATATCTTTCAACAATGAGATCCCTCTGATGCTTTGGAAGCTCTCTGCGGACCATGGCTTTTGCACTGAGATGCAACTAAGAAAATGTCAGGAAAATCCTACTAGAACAGCTGAACTTAATTTGTGATTTATCAGAGTCATTTTAAATGATGGCAGGTGTGTAATGACTTCTATTTAACATGAGTTTGAATGTGATTGGTTAATTCTGAACATAGCCACATCCCAAGTTATAAAAGGGTGTGCACACTTATGCAACCAGGTTATTGTAAGGTTTTTATTTTTAATTTTCCCCCCTCGAAGATTTCAGTTTGTTTTTCTATTGAATTGTTCACATTATAGGTCAAATTAAAAGTGGAAAAAGTTCTGACATGATTTATCTTTGTCTCATTCTTTTCCATGACAAAAACCTGGCATTTTCACAGGGGTGTGTAGACTTTTTATATCCACTGTACACTATTTTAGTACAATATATAGTACAATAATGTACCTTATTAAAAATGTCTAAGATCTCGTAGTTGTAAAGTTTAAAGAAAAATGAGAAAAGATTCATAATGACATTAGTCGTATGTTAGGTCGGCGCTCTGACTAGACCACTCAAGGACATTCACCTTCTTGTCCTTCAGCCACTGTACGGTTGCTTTGGCGATGTGCTTTGGGTCATTGTCATGTTGAAACGGGAACCATCTTCCCATTTTCAACTTCCTGCCAGAGGGCTGCAGATTCTCAAGTATCTGTCAGTATTTTGCACTGTCCATTTTCCCTTCTATCCTGACAACTGCTCCAGTCCCTGCTGAAGCGAAACATTCCCACAACAGGATGCGGCCACCGCTGTGCTTTACTGTAGGCATGGTGTTCTTTGGGTGGAAAGATGCATTGGGTTTTCACCAGACATATCATTTTGCGCTCAGGCCAATTTTTTCGTCTCATCTGATCCCAGAATCCCTTGTCACTTTGCCTCAGAATTTACAATGTGCTTTTTGGCAAAACTCAAATGAGACTTGATGTTGCCTATTTTGAGGAGTGTTTTTTTTCTTGCCACCCTCCCATAGAGGCCAGATTTGTGGAGCGCTTTTGATATTGTGGTCACATGCACACATTGACCAGTCTTTTCCATAAAGGCCTGTAGCTCCTTCAATGTTACCATTGGCTTCTTAGTAGCCTCTCTGATCAGTCTCCTCCTTGTCTGGTCATCCAGTTTGGAGGGACAACCTGATCTACCATATGCAAGGTCTGGTTGGTGCCATACGCCTTCCGCTACTTAATATGCTCCAAGGGATAGAAAATCCCTTTTCAATAGTTTAATATCCATCCTGACTTGTGCCTTTCCACAACATTATCTCGCATATCTTTTGAAAGTACCTTTCCCCCCATAGTGGATTCTTTGCATTGAATTGCACTACTAAGCAGTGAATAACTGCTTATATTCTGAACTTATCAAAATAGTTAGCTTGATTTGTCAGTTAGCTTGATTTGTGACCTGGAAGGTGATTGGTTATACCTCAGCAAGTTTGCAATTCCAGTGCTAAGGGGAGGTGTTCACTTATCCGTACAGGGTATTTTACTGTTTAATTTTAATGAACTGACATGATGGTGATAGGCCTGATTTCCAACAGTGATTTGGGAGCATACAGGGGAGAGGTTGAAGCCCTGGCAGGATGGTGCCAGGATAACAACCTCTCCCTGTATGTCACTAAGACCTGATTGTGGAAGAAATTAGGAGGAGGTCACACCCCCACACCATTGGTGGAGCTGCAGTAGAGAGGGTCACCAGCTTTAAGGTCCTTGGCATCCACAACAGCACCTCTTCCACCTCAGGCAATTGAGAAAGTTGGGCATTAGTCCCCTCAGTCTTTAGTCCCCTGAGGTCTAAAGACTGAGGTCTTTCTACAGTCCCCTGAGGTCTTTCTACAGCTGTACAATAGAAAGCATCCTGACTGGCTGCATTGCTGTCTGGTACAGGAACTGCACTGAAATCAATCGCCAAGCACTGTGGAGAGTTGTGCTGACAACCCAACACATCACGGGAGAAAAGTTTTGAGCAGGGGGAGCTGACAATGGTTGATCGTGTGGTGGAATTGAACGGATATCTAACGGACGACGGCCATAATCACACGCGTCAACATCGAGCAATTACCAACCACCAACGGACTACCTGGATGCATTGGTTGCAGACTCACTTTTTCTAGGGGTTGTTAAAAAAGTTGGGGGGTTGCAACATCCCTAGCATCACTACTTCTCGCGACTGTGTACAGTTAGTAAAAATCGCAAATGAAACTATTTCATTTTAGGACAAGAATGAAAGTTATTTCTATGTGAATTCCAAGAAAAATTTATTTTATAAAGGCCTTTTTACATCAGCAGTTGCACTTTTATAGATACCCAGTCTGAAACCCCAAAGAGCAAACATCAATGAGAATTGATGAAGACTTGCTATGAAAAACTTCCTAGTAGGGTCAAAACTTTGGAAGAAACCTAGAGAAGAGCCATACTCTGAGGGTAGGGCAGTCCTGTTGTGGCTTTGACAGATGAAGATAAGAGCACAGGACCTTTTGTGTTTTTGCATGTTCAGATGACCAGCAGTTCAGTAAATGCAGATGGGCTGTGTCCAGATTCTTTAGTCAGAATCTAGATCAGCTGCACAACCAGGTGGACCATGACAGGGATGACCAAGTGAGGTGTGGGCAGTGACAGCAGGGATCAACAGGCAGAGATCACCAAAACAACCAGGATAACTTTGGACAGGAACAGATGTGAGTTGTCAGGCCAAGTAGTCCTGAGGCGTGGTCCAAGGCTCATGTCCTCCTGAGGTTCAACAGTACAAAAGGAATTTAGAGAGCGCTTTCCTTGGTTCCTTAAGGACACCTCAGCATATGATTCAGACTGACCCTTGCCCCATCACAAAAACCAATGCAACGTAAACAATTTGAGATTGAGACAGGACAGACCGACCCAAGTCGCCCGACACAATACAGTAGCATTGTAAAACTTTCCAGCGTAGCTGCCTCGATGTGCTAAAGCCAGCCATACAAACCTACAGGAACAGCCTTCCTGCCCAGTATGAGTTGTCCAGAGGATCCTAAAGTCCGCCCTTTCGTCTTTAAACAGCACACGTACTTTCTGGAATAGTTTAAGTAGTATATTTTAAATTGATGGAATTTAACTAGGCTGTTTTGAGTGTTGTTTTTAGTGAATGTTTTTATGAAAATTTTATTTGGTTCATCAAATAGCCTGGGAGCCACAGGGGCATAAGCACTGCATGCTAAGCTGCAGGTTGCCATCTGCTGCCTGAGCTACGCGCCCTTTAAACGGAATGTTCCTGGCGTTCCGTAAGTATCACATTTACAGTGAATGAGTTATATGGTGGCTCAGTTGAAAATAACCTTTAATTTAAGGTGTTAATGCTTGTCGACATTTCACCTTTTATTGATTCCAGGCCATTGACATCTGTGTGAGTCACGTGAAATCTGTTTACATGGCCCATTACATCAATGCATCAATAGCCATGAGTGCTAGAATCTTCACACACATATTTCCCTTTTCTGTTTTTCCTCCATCTAGCATTGACTTTGCTGACATCAACTTTGAGTAAAATGTGCTTACTATTACTGGGTTGCGTGGTTGTCCAACCTATCTTAAGATGCATGCTTCAACCTGTCACTCTCTATAAGATAAAATATTAAATCACAATTTAATTAAAAAAAATATAGCAAAATACAATTCATGACAAAGGTCTTCTTACTCTATGTTTTTGGCTATATGTTTATAGCCAAAATGGACAAAACATAACTTATTTGTTTACATTGGCATTACGCCCAGAAAGATGTTTGCTTGTGTGAATGAAAGAGTAAGACCAAAAATAACCTCAGGAAGTCTGGAAAGTGACAGTAGCAAAGTGCAAAAAAAGGTCATGAACACAACCACCAAGACTGTCTTTTCAGACCTCAAACTGAAGCAATCGGTGATTCAAATGGTTTTTGGCAGATCAGATTACACAGGTAATGGGGGATAAAGACACTATGAGTGCAGAAGCTCAGGGCCAAGGGAGAACACCGCATGATGAAATATGCAACACACAACTGCATTATTTATTCCAAGGTTATGTAACAGATGAATGCTGTAGTGCTGGTCCCTTGGATTCTCAAAAACGTCCGAACTGTTCAAGCTTGAAGCCAACAAGCAAATATTAAACTTCGTTCACAGTGCTTTCTCCGCACTGCGCACTGTCTTCTGTACAGACATGTTAAACAATGTGTAGAAGACATTACGACAACACTGCTCATCATTGTCCTGTTAAACTAAGGGCATGGCTAATATAGAGTGTTCAAGCTGTTTCTTCACATGCCGTAACATCGGCATGTGATTTTGCTATTGAATGAAAGCATCATGGAAAGTCAAAGGAGTTAATTGATCAATGTGAATGTCAAAGACTGAATCTGCCTGCTGCAGTCGCCTCCATGACTCCAACTTTGGATTTCCAGAGTAATTAGCATTCCCATAAATCTAAACATGAATGTATCCCAGCTGACAAAGACAGATGGCTGTGGTGATATGTGCAATTCATTGCAATTTCTCATCGCTGCCCATGATATTTCAGACTGGCTTGCCACCATCTGCATGAACTGCACCAGATGAAACACTGCATGAACTGCACCAGATGTCTAAGGAGTTACAGTCAGTAACAGAATGGGTGATAAGCAAAGAAAGTACTAGCAAAAGCTACAGCTGGATCACAACAAAGCAGCATGCTATCATTTACAAAATGCATACTTATTTTTTTGGTTGAGGGTCGAATATTTTTTAGTTTTTATGATAAACATCGCTGTAATGACTCTACAAAATCATTTAACAGAGCACAGCTAAACATACATACCCCGGAAGACATGCCTCCAGGGATCGTTTCACAGTTTCCAGATAAAACAAACTCAGGGCAATGCATAGCATTGTAAAGAGCCATAATTACATGGAA